>CAOCTI010000009.1:7500-10000 GCA_948253155.1 Leucoma salicis
AAAAAATGGTGGTTTGTGTCCGTCTATTGGTGTGTGCCGCCGCGCGTGTGTTGTGACGACGCTTCGTTGCCACACGCCGCACGGTGGTTTCACTCGATCGATGGATGCGAATTTAATTTTTTTTGTATATTTTAAATTATATAAAAGAGCTAACCCGTTTGCGTGCGGCGATCAATGCGCCCGCGCGCGGGTATTAATCGAGTGGCGCGAGCGCGCGCGCGCGCGCGCTGGTAGGTGGTACGCAAGAGCGATATCGATGTGCTGCTGCTGTGGTGCGGCGGCCGTCTGTGGAGCGCTTGTTTGTTCACCCCGTGCGCGCGCGCGTGTGTGTGCGTTCATCTTGTTTTAAAGATAGCTCCCTGGTTGATCCTGCCAGTAGTTATATGCTTGTCTCAAAGATTAAGCCATGCATGTCTCAGTGCAAGCCGTATTAAGGCGATACCGCGAATGGCTCAATATATCAGTTTTGGTTCCTTAGATCTTACTCAGTTACTTGGATAACTGTGGTAATTCTAGAGCTAATACATGCAATCAGAACTCTGACCAGTGATGGGATGAGTGCTTTTATTAGATCAAAACCAATCGACGGAGAGCCTCGCGTTCGAAGTCGTTAATTTTGATGAATCTGGATAACTTTTGCCGATCGCATGGTCCAGTACCGGCGACGCATCTTTCAAATGTCTGCCTTATCAACTTTCGATGGTAGTTTCTGCGACTACCATGGTTGTCACGGGTAACGGGGAATCAGGGTTCGATTCCGGAGAGGGAGCCTGAGAAACGGCTACCACATCCAAGGAAGGCAGCAGGCGCGCAAATTACCCACTCCCGGCACGGGGAGGTAGTGACGAAAAATAACGATACGGGACTCTTACGAGGCCTCGTAATCGGAATGAGTACACTTTAAATATTTTAACGAGGAACAATTGGAGGGCAAGTCTGGTGCCAGCAGCCGCGGTAATTCCAGCTCCAATAGCGTATACTAAAATTGTTGCGGTTAAAAAGCTCGTAGTTGCATTTGTGCGCCGCGCTGTCGGTGCACCGCATCCGCGGTGATACTGACACGTCTGCGGAGCATATCGTCGGTGAGCCGGCGGTAACACGCCGGTTCAATATCAAAATCCTATCGCGGTGCTCTTTGTCGAGTGTCGAGGTGGGCCGACAATTTTACTTTGAACAAATTAGAGTGCTCAAAGCGGGCTCAAAATGCTGCTTGAATATTTCGTGCATGGAATAATAGAATATGATCTCGGTTCTATTTTGTTGGTTTTCAGAACTCCGAGGTAATGATTAATAGGGATAACTGGGGGCATTCGTATTGCGACGTTAGAGGTGAAATTCTTGGATCGTCGCAAGACGAACATCAGCGAAAGCATTTGCCAAAGGTGTTTTCATCAATCAAGAACGAAAGTTAGAGGTTCGAAGGCGATTAGATACCGCCCTAGTTCTAACCGTAAATATGTCATCTAGCGATCCGCCGACGTTACTACAATGGCTCGGCGGGCAGCTTCCGGGAAACCAAAGATTTTGGACTCCGGGGGGAGTATGGTTGCAAAGCTGAAACTTAAAGGAATTGACGGAAGGGCACCACCAGGAGTGGAGCCTGCGGCTTAATTTGACTCAACACGGGAAATCTCACCAGGCCCGGACACCGGAAGGATTGACAGATTAACAGCTCTTTCTTGATTCGGTGGGTGGTGGTGCATGGCCGTTCTTAGTTGGTGGAGCGATTTGTCTGGTTAATTCCGGTAACGAACGAGACTCTAGCCTGCTAAATAGGCGTCGTCATCTAGGTGTGCGTGATTTCGGTCGCGCAACTCACTGGCGACGTATTAAAATTCTTCTTAGAGGGACCGGCGGCTTCGAGCCGCACGAGATTGAGCAATAACAGGTCTGTGATGCCCTTAGATGTCCTGGGCCGCACGCGCGCTACACTGAAGGAATCAGCATGTTCTCCCTGGCCTAGAGGCCCGGGCAACCCGCTGAAACTCCTTCGTGCTGGGGATTGGGGTTTGCAATTATCCCCCATAAACGAGGAATTCCTAGTAAGCGCGAGTCATAAGCTCGCGTTGATTACGTCCCTGCCCTTTGTACACACCGCCCGTCGCTACTACCGATTGAATGATTTAGTGAGGTCTTCGGACCGACACGCGGTGGCTTCACGGCCGTCGGCGTTGCTGGGAAGTTGACCAAACTTGATCATTTAGAGGAAGTAAAAGTCGTAACAAGGTTTCCGTAGGGGAACCTGCGGAAGGATCATTAACGTTCGTTTGCAACGCCCGCCGCATTGCGCGTAGCGAGTGTTTAAAAGCGACTATGTTATATATCCGAGACAATAAACACAAAACCACGGCGTCGTCCCCCCCCTCCCCGTCGTCGTCGTCGTCGTCGTCGTCGTCGTCGTCGTCGTCGTCGTCGTCGTCATCGATACGATGGACGATGGACAATGATGATACGATGATTGATAATCGGGGGATGGAGGGAGAGATGATAGAGTGGACAG
>CAOCTI010000009.1:17500-20000 GCA_948253155.1 Leucoma salicis
CGAGTGGCGCGAGCGCGCGCGCGCGCTGGTAGGTGGTACGCAAGAGCGATATCGATGTGCTGCTGCTGTGGTGCGGCGGCCGTCTGTGGAGCGCTTGTTTGTTCACCCCGTGCGCGCGCGTGTGTGTGCGTTCATCTTGTTTTAAAGATAGCTCCCTGGTTGATCCTGCCAGTAGTTATATGCTTGTCTCAAAGATTAAGCCATGCATGTCTCAGTGCAAGCCGTATTAAGGCGATACCGCGAATGGCTCAATATATCAGTTTTGGTTCCTTAGATCTTACTCAGTTACTTGGATAACTGTGGTAATTCTAGAGCTAATACATGCAATCAGAACTCTGACCAGTGATGGGATGAGTGCTTTTATTAGATCAAAACCAATCGACGGAGAGCCTCGCGTTCGAAGTCGTTAATTTTGATGAATCTGGATAACTTTTGCCGATCGCATGGTCCAGTACCGGCGACGCATCTTTCAAATGTCTGCCTTATCAACTTTCGATGGTAGTTTCTGCGACTACCATGGTTGTCACGGGTAACGGGGAATCAGGGTTCGATTCCGGAGAGGGAGCCTGAGAAACGGCTACCACATCCAAGGAAGGCAGCAGGCGCGCAAATTACCCACTCCCGGCACGGGGAGGTAGTGACGAAAAATAACGATACGGGACTCTTACGAGGCCTCGTAATCGGAATGAGTACACTTTAAATATTTTAACGAGGAACAATTGGAGGGCAAGTCTGGTGCCAGCAGCCGCGGTAATTCCAGCTCCAATAGCGTATACTAAAATTGTTGCGGTTAAAAAGCTCGTAGTTGCATTTGTGCGCCGCGCTGTCGGTGCACCGCATCCGCGGTGATACTGACACGTCTGCGGAGCATATCGTCGGTGAGCCGGCGGTAACACGCCGGTTCAATATCAAAATCCTATCGCGGTGCTCTTTGTCGAGTGTCGAGGTGGGCCGACAATTTTACTTTGAACAAATTAGAGTGCTCAAAGCGGGCTCAAAATGCTGCTTGAATATTTCGTGCATGGAATAATAGAATATGATCTCGGTTCTATTTTGTTGGTTTTCAGAACTCCGAGGTAATGATTAATAGGGATAACTGGGGGCATTCGTATTGCGACGTTAGAGGTGAAATTCTTGGATCGTCGCAAGACGAACATCAGCGAAAGCATTTGCCAAAGGTGTTTTCATCAATCAAGAACGAAAGTTAGAGGTTCGAAGGCGATTAGATACCGCCCTAGTTCTAACCGTAAATATGTCATCTAGCGATCCGCCGACGTTACTACAATGGCTCGGCGGGCAGCTTCCGGGAAACCAAAGATTTTGGACTCCGGGGGGAGTATGGTTGCAAAGCTGAAACTTAAAGGAATTGACGGAAGGGCACCACCAGGAGTGGAGCCTGCGGCTTAATTTGACTCAACACGGGAAATCTCACCAGGCCCGGACACCGGAAGGATTGACAGATTAACAGCTCTTTCTTGATTCGGTGGGTGGTGGTGCATGGCCGTTCTTAGTTGGTGGAGCGATTTGTCTGGTTAATTCCGGTAACGAACGAGACTCTAGCCTGCTAAATAGGCGTCGTCATCTAGGTGTGCGTGATTTCGGTCGCGCAACTCACTGGCGACGTATTAAAATTCTTCTTAGAGGGACCGGCGGCTTCGAGCCGCACGAGATTGAGCAATAACAGGTCTGTGATGCCCTTAGATGTCCTGGGCCGCACGCGCGCTACACTGAAGGAATCAGCATGTTCTCCCTGGCCTAGAGGCCCGGGCAACCCGCTGAAACTCCTTCGTGCTGGGGATTGGGGTTTGCAATTATCCCCCATAAACGAGGAATTCCTAGTAAGCGCGAGTCATAAGCTCGCGTTGATTACGTCCCTGCCCTTTGTACACACCGCCCGTCGCTACTACCGATTGAATGATTTAGTGAGGTCTTCGGACCGACACGCGGTGGCTTCACGGCCGTCGGCGTTGCTGGGAAGTTGACCAAACTTGATCATTTAGAGGAAGTAAAAGTCGTAACAAGGTTTCCGTAGGGGAACCTGCGGAAGGATCATTAACGTTCGTTTGCAACGCCCGCCGCATTGCGCGTAGCGAGTGTTTAAAAGCGACTATGTTATATATCCGAGACAATAAACACAAAACCACGGCGTCGTCCCCCCCCTCCCCGTCGTCGTCGTCGTCGTCGTCGTCGTCGTCGTCGTCGTCGTCGTCGTCGTATCGATACGATGGACGATGGACAATGATGATACGATGATTGATAATCGGGGGATGGAGGGAGAGATGATAGAGTGGACAGAGAGAGATGTCGATGAGACTGCCGTCAAGCTTTTTCCCGCCCACCTCGTGTGCGCGTGGGACTGCGTTTGTAGGCGTCGAAGATATCGCGTCGCGTCTTCAGTATCGTTCAACGTAGACTGGTATAAAAATCCGCACCACGAGTTGCAACGGGACGCGTTCGTTAAAAGTTCACACAGTGCATGCGCCGCGCACGCTCTCTAGCA
>CAOCTI010000009.1:25000-30000 GCA_948253155.1 Leucoma salicis
TGCGCGCGAGCGACTGGCGTTTACAGGTTTTTAATACACGAACAGGTAGACGTCTACGGGCACACACGCGCCATCGTCGCCGCGCCGCACAACATTAATACACGAATCATAGGTGATGGACGACGACACGACACACAACACAACATTAAAATAATAACACGGGCAATATAAAAAACATTGGTACTCAACTCCGTCGCGCGTCTGTCTTCAATCTGCAAAGCCCCCGCCAGTAGTCGTTCCTGTAAGTAACATAAGTAATATACAATCAATCGGACGTGGGAAGTACGTTCTCACAAACACTGATCAAAAATGAAAATAAACATAATAATTGTCGACGATTTAATATTATTTAACATTTATAATATTTTTTTTCTTTTTAAATGTCAAGATAATATAGAATGCAAAAAAAAAAAAAAAACATATATATAATTTATGTATGTAGGTTCGTTGGGAAATATACTATTATTTCCAAATCACAATCTAAAATCTGCTCTGCAAGTTGGAAAAAGTATTAGTTTAAAAAGGAAAAAAAAAAAAAAAAACCTAACTAACCTAACATAACGGATGGCACGTTTGATGGGTGCATGCATATTTGGATAAGCTTAAAAAGAAAAGAAAAAAAAAACCTAGCTGACCTAACATAACGGTGGGCACGTTTGGGCACGGATGATGGATGCACATTTGATTTTTCCCGCTCTGCTGCCAAAAAATAATACGTCGTCGTCGTCGTCGTCGTAGAGAAAAAATAATACAAAAATCTGCTGCAAATTAGAAAAAGTATTAGTTTAAAAAGGGAAAAAAAAAAAAAAAACCTAACTAACCTAACATAACGGAGGGCATAACATAACGTTTGATGGGTGGTAATAATTGTCGACGATTTACAATATATCAAAATAATAGTAATTGACCTTTATGTTATTCTTTTTCTTTTTAAATGTCAAGATAATATAGAATGCAAACTATATCAACAGAGTTTTTGTTGTGATATATATTTTATGTAAGTAGGTTCGTTGGGAAATACTATTATTTCCAAATCACAATCTATCTATAATCGAAAAACTAAAATCTGCTCTGCAAGTTGGAAAAAGTATTAGTTTAAAAAGGAAAAAAAAAAAAAAAACCTAACCAACCTAACATAACGGAGGGCACGTTTGATGGGTGCATGCATATTTGGATAAGCTTAAAAAGAAAAGAAAGAAAAAAACCTAGCTGACCTAACATAACGGTGGGCACGTTTGGGCACGGATGATGGATGCACATTTGATTTTTCCCGCTCTGCTGCCAAAAAATAATACACGAACCTAGCCCGGTTGTGCTCCGCCAAAAATCTGCAAAGTAAAAAAAAAAATTGAAAAATAATAATAATAAAAAAAAAAATGATACCTAACGGTGGGCACGTCTGGGCACGATGATGATGGATGCATGATTGATATGATGATATTGATATGCTTCCCTCCTCCATCACACTTTACCCACCGGAGCCGTGCATCTGACACTAACCATACTGTATGACAGCGATCGTCACTTGTTTCAATGTTGACAGTTGACGTTTGACGGCTGCTGTCGCGTATTCGGTTGTGTTTCGTTTAAATTTTTTTACGAAGCTGTTGTCGTCCACTTTGTATATGTTATTATTTAAAGGGGCGTTTTTGTATGAATAAAAAATAATTTATTAACGAAATAAAAAAATTTCGGTTTTCGAACGAAAATCTTATTTTATTTTTCGTTAATATTATAATTTTATTTATATATATAAAAATCGCTCTCTTAATGATAATTTATCGGTGTGTGCAACTTTTATTATTATTATTAAACTGTGTGGATCGACGGATCTGTATGTATGTACTGTGTCCGTGTGAACGCAAAGCGAATAAGCGATCCTGAAAGCTTATCCTCCACTGTGTGTGGGGGAGATTTTTCGGCGGGGTTACGACTCTATAGCATCCGGGCGAAATCGTTATTGTTGCGATTCGTGTTAAACATGATTAAATTTCGTGAACGCCAGTCTCGATACGAACGTTCAAAATTTGGGATCTCTGTCGTGCGGCACGGTGCAAATGTGTTCCGTGCGGCGATCGTGTCCTCGAATTTGTGTATATCAAAAAAAAAATGGTGGTTTGTGTCAGTCTATTGGTGTGTGCCGCCGCGCGTGTGTTGTGACGACGCTTCGTTGCCACACGCCGCACGGTGGTTTCACTCGATCGATGGATGCGAATTTAATTTTTTTTGTATATTTTAAATTATATAAAAGAGCTAACCCGTTTGCGTGCGGCGATCAATGCGCCCGCGCGCGGGTATTAGTCGAGTGGCGCGAGCGCGCGCGCGCGCTGGTAGGTGGTACGCAAGAGCGATATCGATGTGCTGCTGCTGTGGTGCGGCGGCCGTCTGTGGAGCGCTTGTTTGTTCACCCCGTGCGCGCGCGTGTGTGTGCGTTCATCTTGTTTTAAAGATAGCTCCCTGGTTGATCCTGCCAGTAGTTATATGCTTGTCTCAAAGATTAAGCCATGCATGTCTCAGTGCAAGCCGTATTAAGGCGATACCGCGAATGGCTCAATATATCAGTTTTGGTTCCTTAGATCTTACTCAGTTACTTGGATAACTGTGGTAATTCTAGAGCTAATACATGCAATCAGAACTCTGACCAGTGATGGGATGAGTGCTTTTATTAGATCAAAACCAATCGACGGAGAGCCTCGCGTTCGAAGTCGTTAATTTTGATGAATCTGGATAACTTTTGCCGATCGCATGGTCCAGTACCGGCGACGCATCTTTCAAATGTCTGCCTTATCAACTTTCGATGGTAGTTTCTGCGACTACCATGGTTGTCACGGGTAACGGGGAATCAGGGTTCGATTCCGGAGAGGGAGCCTGAGAAACGGCTACCACATCCAAGGAAGGCAGCAGGCGCGCAAATTACCCACTCCCGGCACGGGGAGGTAGTGACGAAAAATAACGATACGGGACTCTTACGAGGCCTCGTAATCGGAATGAGTACACTTTAAATATTTTAACGAGGAACAATTGGAGGGCAAGTCTGGTGCCAGCAGCCGCGGTAATTCCAGCTCCAATAGCGTATACTAAAATTGTTGCGGTTAAAAAGCTCGTAGTTGCATTTGTGCGCCGCGCTGTCGGTGCACCGCATCCGCGGTGATACTGACACGTCTGCGGAGCATATCGTCGGTGAGCCGGCGGTAACACGCCGGTTCAATATCAAAATCCTATCGCGGTGCTCTTTGTCGAGTGTCGAGGTGGGCCGACAATTTTACTTTGAACAAATTAGAGTGCTCAAAGCGGGCTCAAAATGCTGCTTGAATATTTCGTGCATGGAATAATAGAATATGATCTCGGTTCTATTTTGTTGGTTTTCAGAACTCCGAGGTAATGATTAATAGGGATAACTGGGGGCATTCGTATTGCGACGTTAGAGGTGAAATTCTTGGATCGTCGCAAGACGAACATCAGCGAAAGCATTTGCCAAAGGTGTTTTCATCAATCAAGAACGAAAGTTAGAGGTTCGAAGGCGATTAGATACCGCCCTAGTTCTAACCGTAAATATGTCATCTAGCGATCCGCCGACGTTACTACAATGGCTCGGCGGGCAGCTTCCGGGAAACCAAAGATTTTGGACTCCGGGGGGAGTATGGTTGCAAAGCTGAAACTTAAAGGAATTGACGGAAGGGCACCACCAGGAGTGGAGCCTGCGGCTTAATTTGACTCAACACGGGAAATCTCACCAGGCCCGGACACCGGAAGGATTGACAGATTAACAGCTCTTTCTTGATTCGGTGGGTGGTGGTGCATGGCCGTTCTTAGTTGGTGGAGCGATTTGTCTGGTTAATTCCGGTAACGAACGAGACTCTAGCCTGCTAAATAGGCGTCGTCATCTAGGTGTGCGTGATTTCGGTCGCGCAACTCACTGGCGACGTATTAAAATTCTTCTTAGAGGGACCGGCGGCTTCGAGCCGCACGAGATTGAGCAATAACAGGTCTGTGATGCCCTTAGATGTCCTGGGCCGCACGCGCGCTACACTGAAGGAATCAGCATGTTCTCCCTGGCCTAGAGGCCCGGGCAACCCGCTGAAACTCCTTCGTGCTGGGGATTGGGGTTTGCAATTATCCCCCATAAACGAGGAATTCCTAGTAAGCGCGAGTCATAAGCTCGCGTTGATTACGTCCCTGCCCTTTGTACACACCGCCCGTCGCTACTACCGATTGAATGATTTAGTGAGGTCTTCGGACCGACACGCGGTGGCTTCACGGCCGTCGGCGTTGCTGGGAAGTTGACCAAACTTGATCATTTAGAGGAAGTAAAAGTCGTAACAAGGTTTCCGTAGGGGAACCTGCGGAAGGATCATTAACGTTCGTTTGCAACGCCCGCCGCATTGCGCGTAGCGAGTGTTTAAAAGCGACTATGTTATATATCCGAGACAATAAACACAAAACCACGGCGTCGTCCCCCCCCTCCCCGTCGTCGTCGTCGTCGTCGTCGTCGTCGTCGTCGTCGTCGTCGTCGTCGTATCGATACGATGGACGATGGACAATGATGATACGATGATTGATAATCGGGGGATGGAGGGAGAGATGATAGAGTGGACAGAGAGAGATGTCGATGAGACTGCCGTCAAGCTTTTTCCCGCCCACCTCGTGTGCGCGTGGGACTGCGTTTGTAGGCGTCGAAGATATCGCGTCGCGTCTTCAGTATCGTTCAACGTAGACTGGTATAAAAATCCGCACCACGAGTTGCAACGGGACGCGTTCGTTAAAAGTTCACACAGTGCATGCGCCGCGCACGCTCTCTAGCACCGTCGTGTGCTTTTTCACATCATCAACAGCGGTAGATGTGTCACACGCGGTGTTGCGTGCGCGTGCGCGTGTATTATAATTTTGACAATCGCCACACATGTGTACGTAGTACAATATACTGCTTGCACGCGTGTTGTTGTTTAAAAACTTTTATTAATGAAACTGAAAAACACATGAAAAACCATTACCCTGGACGG
>CAOCTI010000009.1:35000-40000 GCA_948253155.1 Leucoma salicis
CGTCTGTCTTCAATCTGCAAAGCCCCCGCCAGTAGTCGTTCCTGTAAGTAACATAAGTAATATACAATCAATCGGACGTGGGAAGTACGTTCTCACAAACACTGATCAAAAATGAAAATAAACATAATAATTGTCGACGATTTAATATTATTTAACATTTATAATATTTTTTTTCTTTTTAAATGTCAAGATAATATAGAATGCAAAAAAAAAAAAAAAACATATATATAATTTATGTATGTAGGTTCGTTGGGAAATATACTATTATTTCCAAATCACAATCTAAAATCTGCTCTGCAAGTTGGAAAAAGTATTAGTTTAAAAAGGAAAAAAAAAAAAAAAAACCTAACTAACCTAACATAACGGATGGCACGTTTGATGGGTGCATGCATATTTGGATAAGCTTAAAAAGAAAAGAAAAAAAAAACCTAGCTGACCTAACATAACGGTGGGCACGTTTGGGCACGGATGATGGATGCACATTTGATTTTTCCCGCTCTGCTGCCAAAAAATAATACGTCGTCGTCGTCGTCGTCGTAGAGAAAAAATAATACAAAAATCTGCTGCAAATTAGAAAAAGTATTAGTTTAAAAAGGGAAAAAAAAAAAAAAAACCTAACTAACCTAACATAACGGAGGGCATAACATAACGTTTGATGGGTGGTAATAATTGTCGACGATTTACAATATATCAAAATAATAGTAATTGACCTTTATGTTATTCTTTTTCTTTTTAAATGTCAAGATAATATAGAATGCAAACTATATCAACAGAGTTTTTGTTGTGATATATATTTTATGTAAGTAGGTTCGTTGGGAAATACTATTATTTCCAAATCACAATCTATCTATAATCGAAAAACTAAAATCTGCTCTGCAAGTTGGAAAAAGTATTAGTTTAAAAAGGAAAAAAAAAAAAAAAACCTAACCAACCTAACATAACGGAGGGCACGTTTGATGGGTGCATGCATATTTGGATAAGCTTAAAAAGAAAAGAAAGAAAAAAACCTAGCTGACCTAACATAACGGTGGGCACGTTTGGGCACGGATGATGGATGCACATTTGATTTTTCCCGCTCTGCTGCCAAAAAATAATACACGAACCTAGCCCGGTTGTGCTCCGCCAAAAATCTGCAAAGTAAAAAAAAAAATTGAAAAATAATAATAATAAAAAAAAAAATGATACCTAACGGTGGGCACGTCTGGGCACGATGATGATGGATGCATGATTGATATGATGATATTGATATGCTTCCCTCCTCCATCACACTTTACCCACCGGAGCCGTGCATCTGACACTAACCATACTGTATGACAGCGATCGTCACTTGTTTCAATGTTGACAGTTGACGTTTGACGGCTGCTGTCGCGTATTCGGTTGTGTTTCGTTTAAATTTTTTTACGAAGCTGTTGTCGTCCACTTTGTATATGTTATTATTTAAAGGGGCGTTTTTGTATGAATAAAAAATAATTTATTAACGAAATAAAAAAATTTCGGTTTTCGAACGAAAATCTTATTTTATTTTTCGTTAATATTATAATTTTATTTATATATATAAAAATCGCTCTCTTAATGATAATTTATCGGTGTGTGCAACTTTTATTATTATTATTAAACTGTGTGGATCGACGGATCTGTATGTATGTACTGTGTCCGTGTGAACGCAAAGCGAATAAGCGATCCTGAAAGCTTATCCTCCACTGTGTGTGGGGGAGATTTTTCGGCGGGGTTACGACTCTATAGCATCCGGGCGAAATCGTTATTGTTGCGATTCGTGTTAAACATGATTAAATTTCGTGAACGCCAGTCTCGATACGAACGTTCAAAATTTGGGATCTCTGTCGTGCGGCACGGTGCAAATGTGTTCCGTGCGGCGATCGTGTCCTCGAATTTGTGTATATCAAAAAAAAAATGGTGGTTTGTGTCAGTCTATTGGTGTGTGCCGCCGCGCGTGTGTTGTGACGACGCTTCGTTGCCACACGCCGCACGGTGGTTTCACTCGATCGATGGATGCGAATTTAATTTTTTTTGTATATTTTAAATTATATAAAAGAGCTAACCCGTTTGCGTGCGGCGATCAATGCGCCCGCGCGCGGGTATTAATCGAGTGGCGCGAGCGCGCGCGCGCGCTGGTAGGTGGTACGCAAGAGCGATATCGATGTGCTGCTGCTGTGGTGCGGCGGCCGTCTGTGGAGCGCTTGTTTGTTCACCCCGTGCGCGCGCGTGTGTGTGCGTTCATCTTGTTTTAAAGATAGCTCCCTGGTTGATCCTGCCAGTAGTTATATGCTTGTCTCAAAGATTAAGCCATGCATGTCTCAGTGCAAGCCGTATTAAGGCGATACCGCGAATGGCTCAATATATCAGTTTTGGTTCCTTAGATCTTACTCAGTTACTTGGATAACTGTGGTAATTCTAGAGCTAATACATGCAATCAGAACTCTGACCAGTGATGGGATGAGTGCTTTTATTAGATCAAAACCAATCGACGGAGAGCCTCGCGTTCGAAGTCGTTAATTTTGATGAATCTGGATAACTTTTGCCGATCGCATGGTCCAGTACCGGCGACGCATCTTTCAAATGTCTGCCTTATCAACTTTCGATGGTAGTTTCTGCGACTACCATGGTTGTCACGGGTAACGGGGAATCAGGGTTCGATTCCGGAGAGGGAGCCTGAGAAACGGCTACCACATCCAAGGAAGGCAGCAGGCGCGCAAATTACCCACTCCCGGCACGGGGAGGTAGTGACGAAAAATAACGATACGGGACTCTTACGAGGCCTCGTAATCGGAATGAGTACACTTTAAATATTTTAACGAGGAACAATTGGAGGGCAAGTCTGGTGCCAGCAGCCGCGGTAATTCCAGCTCCAATAGCGTATACTAAAATTGTTGCGGTTAAAAAGCTCGTAGTTGCATTTGTGCGCCGCGCTGTCGGTGCACCGCATCCGCGGTGATACTGACACGTCTGCGGAGCATATCGTCGGTGAGCCGGCGGTAACACGCCGGTTCAATATCAAAATCCTATCGCGGTGCTCTTTGTCGAGTGTCGAGGTGGGCCGACAATTTTACTTTGAACAAATTAGAGTGCTCAAAGCGGGCTCAAAATGCTGCTTGAATATTTCGTGCATGGAATAATAGAATATGATCTCGGTTCTATTTTGTTGGTTTTCAGAACTCCGAGGTAATGATTAATAGGGATAACTGGGGGCATTCGTATTGCGACGTTAGAGGTGAAATTCTTGGATCGTCGCAAGACGAACATCAGCGAAAGCATTTGCCAAAGGTGTTTTCATCAATCAAGAACGAAAGTTAGAGGTTCGAAGGCGATTAGATACCGCCCTAGTTCTAACCGTAAATATGTCATCTAGCGATCCGCCGACGTTACTACAATGGCTCGGCGGGCAGCTTCCGGGAAACCAAAGATTTTGGACTCCGGGGGGAGTATGGTTGCAAAGCTGAAACTTAAAGGAATTGACGGAAGGGCACCACCAGGAGTGGAGCCTGCGGCTTAATTTGACTCAACACGGGAAATCTCACCAGGCCCGGACACCGGAAGGATTGACAGATTAACAGCTCTTTCTTGATTCGGTGGGTGGTGGTGCATGGCCGTTCTTAGTTGGTGGAGCGATTTGTCTGGTTAATTCCGGTAACGAACGAGACTCTAGCCTGCTAAATAGGCGTCGTCATCTAGGTGTGCGTGATTTCGGTCGCGCAACTCACTGGCGACGTATTAAAATTCTTCTTAGAGGGACCGGCGGCTTCGAGCCGCACGAGATTGAGCAATAACAGGTCTGTGATGCCCTTAGATGTCCTGGGCCGCACGCGCGCTACACTGAAGGAATCAGCATGTTCTCCCTGGCCTAGAGGCCCGGGCAACCCGCTGAAACTCCTTCGTGCTGGGGATTGGGGTTTGCAATTATCCCCCATAAACGAGGAATTCCTAGTAAGCGCGAGTCATAAGCTCGCGTTGATTACGTCCCTGCCCTTTGTACACACCGCCCGTCGCTACTACCGATTGAATGATTTAGTGAGGTCTTCGGACCGACACGCGGTGGCTTCACGGCCGTCGGCGTTGCTGGGAAGTTGACCAAACTTGATCATTTAGAGGAAGTAAAAGTCGTAACAAGGTTTCCGTAGGGGAACCTGCGGAAGGATCATTAACGTTCGTTTGCAACGCCCGCCGCATTGCGCGTAGCGAGTGTTTAAAAGCGACTATGTTATATATCCGAGACAATAAACACAAAACCACGGCGTCGTCCCCCCCCTCCCCGTCGTCGTCGTCGTCGTCGTCGTCGTCGTCGTCGTCGTCGTCGTCGTCGTATCGATACGATGGACGATGGACAATGATGATACGATGATTGATAATCGGGGGATGGAGGGAGAGATGATAGAGTGGACAGAGAGAGATGTCGATGAGACTGCCGTCAAGCTTTTTCCCGCCCACCTCGTGTGCGTGTGGGACTGCGTTTGTAGGCGTCGAAGATATCGCGTCGCGTCTTCAGTATCGTTCAACGTAGACTGGTATAAAAATCCGCACCACGAGTTGCAACGGGACGCGTTCGTTAAAAGTTCACACAGTGCATGCGCCGCGCACGCTCTCTAGCACCGTCGTGTGCTTTTTCACATCATCAACAGCGGTAGATGTGTCACACGCGGTGTTGCGTGCGCGTGCGCGTGTATTATAATTTTGACAATCGCCACACATGTGTACGTAGTACAATATACTGCTTGCACGCGTGTTGTTGTTTAAAAACTTTTATTAATGAAACTGAAAAACACATGAAAAACCATTACCCTGGACGGTGGATCACTTGGCTCGCGGGTCGATGAAGAACGCAGTTAACTGCGCGTCATAGTGTGAACTGCAGGACACATTTGAACATCGACATTTCGAACGCACATTGCGGTCCGTGGAGACACATCCAGGACCACTCCTGTCTGAGGGCCGGCTGTATAAATATAATATGCCACATTGCGCGTCGTCCACCTGTGTGGACGGCA
>CAOCTI010000009.1:45000-50000 GCA_948253155.1 Leucoma salicis
GAATGCAAAAAAAAAAAAAAAACATATATATAATTTATGTATGTAGGTTCGTTGGGAAATATACTATTATTTCCAAATCACAATCTAAAATCTGCTCTGCAAGTTGGAAAAAGTATTAGTTTAAAAAGGAAAAAAAAAAAAAAAAACCTAACTAACCTAACATAACGGATGGCACGTTTGATGGGTGCATGCATATTTGGATAAGCTTAAAAAGAAAAGAAAAAAAAAACCTAGCTGACCTAACATAACGGTGGGCACGTTTGGGCACGGATGATGGATGCACATTTGATTTTTCCCGCTCTGCTGCCAAAAAATAATACGTCGTCGTCGTCGTCGTCGTAGAGAAAAAATAATACAAAAATCTGCTGCAAATTAGAAAAAGTATTAGTTTAAAAAGGGAAAAAAAAAAAAAAAACCTAACTAACCTAACATAACGGAGGGCATAACATAACGTTTGATGGGTGGTAATAATTGTCGACGATTTACAATATATCAAAATAATAGTAATTGACCTTTATGTTATTCTTTTTCTTTTTAAATGTCAAGATAATATAGAATGCAAACTATATCAACAGAGTTTTTGTTGTGATATATATTTTATGTAAGTAGGTTCGTTGGGAAATACTATTATTTCCAAATCACAATCTATCTATAATCGAAAAACTAAAATCTGCTCTGCAAGTTGGAAAAAGTATTAGTTTAAAAAGGAAAAAAAAAAAAAAAACCTAACCAACCTAACATAACGGAGGGCACGTTTGATGGGTGCATGCATATTTGGATAAGCTTAAAAAGAAAAGAAAGAAAAAAACCTAGCTGACCTAACATAACGGTGGGCACGTTTGGGCACGGATGATGGATGCACATTTGATTTTTCCCGCTCTGCTGCCAAAAAATAATACACGAACCTAGCCCGGTTGTGCTCCGCCAAAAATCTGCAAAGTAAAAAAAAAAATTGAAAAATAATAATAATAAAAAAAAAAATGATACCTAACGGTGGGCACGTCTGGGCACGATGATGATGGATGCATGATTGATATGATGATATTGATATGCTTCCCTCCTCCATCACACTTTACCCACCGGAGCCGTGCATCTGACACTAACCATACTGTATGACAGCGATCGTCACTTGTTTCAATGTTGACAGTTGACGTTTGACGGCTGCTGTCGCGTATTCGGTTGTGTTTCGTTTAAATTTTTTTACGAAGCTGTTGTCGTCCACTTTGTATATGTTATTATTTAAAGGGGCGTTTTTGTATGAATAAAAAATAATTTATTAACGAAATAAAAAAATTTCGGTTTTCGAACGAAAATCTTATTTTATTTTTCGTTAATATTATAATTTTATTTATATATATAAAAATCGCTCTCTTAATGATAATTTATCGGTGTGTGCAACTTTTATTATTATTATTAAACTGTGTGGATCGACGGATCTGTATGTATGTACTGTGTCCGTGTGAACGCAAAGCGAATAAGCGATCCTGAAAGCTTATCCTCCACTGTGTGTGGGGGAGATTTTTCGGCGGGGTTACGACTCTATAGCATCCGGGCGAAATCGTTATTGTTGCGATTCGTGTTAAACATGATTAAATTTCGTGAACGCCAGTCTCGATACGAACGTTCAAAATTTGGGATCTCTGTCGTGCGGCACGGTGCAAATGTGTTCCGTGCGGCGATCGTGTCCTCGAATTTGTGTATATCAAAAAAAAATGGTGGTTTGTGTCAGTCTATTGGTGTGTGCCGCCGCGCGTGTGTTGTGACGACGCTTCGTTGCCACACGCCGCACGGTGGTTTCACTCGATCGATGGATGCGAATTTAATTTTTTTTGTATATTTTAAATTATATAAAAGAGCTAACCCGTTTGCGTGCGGCGATCAATGCGCCCGCGCGCGGGTATTAATCGAGTGGCGCGAGCGCGCGCGCGCGCTGGTAGGTGGTACGCAAGAGCGATATCGATGTGCTGCTGCTGTGGTGCGGCGGCCGTCTGTGGAGCGCTTGTTTGTTCACCCCGTGCGCGCGCGTGTGTGTGCGTTCATCTTGTTTTAAAGATAGCTCCCTGGTTGATCCTGCCAGTAGTTATATGCTTGTCTCAAAGATTAAGCCATGCATGTCTCAGTGCAAGCCGTATTAAGGCGATACCGCGAATGGCTCAATATATCAGTTTTGGTTCCTTAGATCTTACTCAGTTACTTGGATAACTGTGGTAATTCTAGAGCTAATACATGCAATCAGAACTCTGACCAGTGATGGGATGAGTGCTTTTATTAGATCAAAACCAATCGACGGAGAGCCTCGCGTTCGAAGTCGTTAATTTTGATGAATCTGGATAACTTTTGCCGATCGCATGGTCCAGTACCGGCGACGCATCTTTCAAATGTCTGCCTTATCAACTTTCGATGGTAGTTTCTGCGACTACCATGGTTGTCACGGGTAACGGGGAATCAGGGTTCGATTCCGGAGAGGGAGCCTGAGAAACGGCTACCACATCCAAGGAAGGCAGCAGGCGCGCAAATTACCCACTCCCGGCACGGGGAGGTAGTGACGAAAAATAACGATACGGGACTCTTACGAGGCCTCGTAATCGGAATGAGTACACTTTAAATATTTTAACGAGGAACAATTGGAGGGCAAGTCTGGTGCCAGCAGCCGCGGTAATTCCAGCTCCAATAGCGTATACTAAAATTGTTGCGGTTAAAAAGCTCGTAGTTGCATTTGTGCGCCGCGCTGTCGGTGCACCGCATCCGCGGTGATACTGACACGTCTGCGGAGCATATCGTCGGTGAGCCGGCGGTAACACGCCGGTTCAATATCAAAATCCTATCGCGGTGCTCTTTGTCGAGTGTCGAGGTGGGCCGACAATTTTACTTTGAACAAATTAGAGTGCTCAAAGCGGGCTCAAAATGCTGCTTGAATATTTCGTGCATGGAATAATAGAATATGATCTCGGTTCTATTTTGTTGGTTTTCAGAACTCCGAGGTAATGATTAATAGGGATAACTGGGGGCATTCGTATTGCGACGTTAGAGGTGAAATTCTTGGATCGTCGCAAGACGAACATCAGCGAAAGCATTTGCCAAAGGTGTTTTCATCAATCAAGAACGAAAGTTAGAGGTTCGAAGGCGATTAGATACCGCCCTAGTTCTAACCGTAAATATGTCATCTAGCGATCCGCCGACGTTACTACAATGGCTCGGCGGGCAGCTTCCGGGAAACCAAAGATTTTGGACTCCGGGGGGAGTATGGTTGCAAAGCTGAAACTTAAAGGAATTGACGGAAGGGCACCACCAGGAGTGGAGCCTGCGGCTTAATTTGACTCAACACGGGAAATCTCACCAGGCCCGGACACCGGAAGGATTGACAGATTAACAGCTCTTTCTTGATTCGGTGGGTGGTGGTGCATGGCCGTTCTTAGTTGGTGGAGCGATTTGTCTGGTTAATTCCGGTAACGAACGAGACTCTAGCCTGCTAAATAGGCGTCGTCATCTAGGTGTGCGTGATTTCGGTCGCGCAACTCACTGGCGACGTATTAAAATTCTTCTTAGAGGGACCGGCGGCTTCGAGCCGCACGAGATTGAGCAATAACAGGTCTGTGATGCCCTTAGATGTCCTGGGCCGCACGCGCGCTACACTGAAGGAATCAGCATGTTCTCCCTGGCCTAGAGGCCCGGGCAACCCGCTGAAACTCCTTCGTGCTGGGGATTGGGGTTTGCAATTATCCCCCATAAACGAGGAATTCCTAGTAAGCGCGAGTCATAAGCTCGCGTTGATTACGTCCCTGCCCTTTGTACACACCGCCCGTCGCTACTACCGATTGAATGATTTAGTGAGGTCTTCGGACCGACACGCGGTGGCTTCACGGCCGTCGGCGTTGCTGGGAAGTTGACCAAACTTGATCATTTAGAGGAAGTAAAAGTCGTAACAAGGTTTCCGTAGGGGAACCTGCGGAAGGATCATTAACGTTCGTTTGCAACGCCCGCCGCATTGCGCGTAGCGAGTGTTTAAAAGCGACTATGTTATATATCCGAGACAATAAACACAAAACCACGGCGTCGTCCCCCCCCTCCCCGTCGTCGTCGTCGTCGTCGTCGTCGTCGTCGTCGTCGTCGTCGTCGTCGTATCGATACGATGGACGATGGACAATGATGATACGATGATTGATAATCGGGGGATGGAGGGAGAGATGATAGAGTGGACAGAGAGAGATGTCGATGAGACTGCCGTCAAGCTTTTTCCCGCCCACCTCGTGTGCGCGTGGGACTGCGTTTGTAGGCGTCGAAGATATCGCGTCGCGTCTTCAGTATCGTTCAACGTAGACTGGTATAAAAATCCGCACCACGAGTTGCAACGGGACGCGTTCGTTAAAAGTTCACACAGTGCATGCGCCGCGCACGCTCTCTAGCACCGTCGTGTGCTTTTTCACATCATCAACAGCGGTAGATGTGTCACACGCGGTGTTGCGTGCGCGTGCGCGTGTATTATAATTTTGACAATCGCCACACATGTGTACGTAGTACAATATACTGCTTGCACGCGTGTTGTTGTTTAAAAACTTTTATTAATGAAACTGAAAAACACATGAAAAACCATTACCCTGGACGGTGGATCACTTGGCTCGCGGGTCGATGAAGAACGCAGTTAACTGCGCGTCATAGTGTGAACTGCAGGACACATTTGAACATCGACATTTCGAACGCACATTGCGGTCCGTGGAGACACATCCAGGACCACTCCTGTCTGAGGGCCGGCTGTATAAATATAATATGCCACATTGCGCGTCGTCCACCTGTGTGGACGGCAAGCATTTGACCGTTCTGCGCCGTGCCTTGTGCACGCGCGCGGTCGGTCCAAATATATAACCGAATGTATGCAATATCACATTAATGACCATGCGATATTTTAACTGATCAGACTGTGCGATGCGCGTTAGCGCGCGCTGCCGTCGACTCTTCGCGCGTTCGCCGTCCTCTTTTGTTGGGGGATTGTGACAGTGAGCGTC
>CAOCTI010000009.1:55000-60000 GCA_948253155.1 Leucoma salicis
GATAAGCTTAAAAAGAAAAGAAAAAAAAAACCTAGCTGACCTAACATAACGGTGGGCACGTTTGGGCACGGATGATGGATGCACATTTGATTTTTCCCGCTCTGCTGCCAAAAAATAATACGTCGTCGTCGTCGTCGTCGTAGAGAAAAAATAATACAAAAATCTGCTGCAAATTAGAAAAAGTATTAGTTTAAAAAGGGAAAAAAAAAAAAAAAACCTAACTAACCTAACATAACGGAGGGCATAACATAACGTTTGATGGGTGGTAATAATTGTCGACGATTTACAATATATCAAAATAATAGTAATTGACCTTTATGTTATTCTTTTTCTTTTTAAATGTCAAGATAATATAGAATGCAAACTATATCAACAGAGTTTTTGTTGTGATATATATTTTATGTAAGTAGGTTCGTTGGGAAATACTATTATTTCCAAATCACAATCTATCTATAATCGAAAAACTAAAATCTGCTCTGCAAGTTGGAAAAAGTATTAGTTTAAAAAGGAAAAAAAAAAAAAAAACCTAACCAACCTAACATAACGGAGGGCACGTTTGATGGGTGCATGCATATTTGGATAAGCTTAAAAAGAAAAGAAAGAAAAAAACCTAGCTGACCTAACATAACGGTGGGCACGTTTGGGCACGGATGATGGATGCACATTTGATTTTTCCCGCTCTGCTGCCAAAAAATAATACACGAACCTAGCCCGGTTGTGCTCCGCCAAAAATCTGCAAAGTAAAAAAAAAAATTGAAAAATAATAATAATAAAAAAAAAAATGATACCTAACGGTGGGCACGTCTGGGCACGATGATGATGGATGCATGATTGATATGATGATATTGATATGCTTCCCTCCTCCATCACACTTTACCCACCGGAGCCGTGCATCTGACACTAACCATACTGTATGACAGCGATCGTCACTTGTTTCAATGTTGACAGTTGACGTTTGACGGCTGCTGTCGCGTATTCGGTTGTGTTTCGTTTAAATTTTTTTACGAAGCTGTTGTCGTCCACTTTGTATATGTTATTATTTAAAGGGGCGTTTTTGTATGAATAAAAAATAATTTATTAACGAAATAAAAAAATTTCGGTTTTCGAACGAAAATCTTATTTTATTTTTCGTTAATATTATAATTTTATTTATATATATAAAAATCGCTCTCTTAATGATAATTTATCGGTGTGTGCAACTTTTATTATTATTATTAAACTGTGTGGATCGACGGATCTGTATGTATGTACTGTGTCCGTGTGAACGCAAAGCGAATAAGCGATCCTGAAAGCTTATCCTCCACTGTGTGTGGGGGAGATTTTTCGGCGGGGTTACGACTCTATAGCATCCGGGCGAAATCGTTATTGTTGCGATTCGTGTTAAACATGATTAAATTTCGTGAACGCCAGTCTCGATACGAACGTTCAAAATTTGGGATCTCTGTCGTGCGGCACGGTGCAAATGTGTTCCGTGCGGCGATCGTGTCCTCGAATTTGTGTATATCAAAAAAAAAATGGTGGTTTGTGTCAGTCTATTGGTGTGTGCCGCCGCGCGTGTGTTGTGACGACGCTTCGTTGCCACACGCCGCACGGTGGTTTCACTCGATCGATGGATGCGAATTTAATTTTTTTTGTATATTTTAAATTATATAAAAGAGCTAACCCGTTTGCGTGCGGCGATCAATGCGCCCGCGCGCGGGTATTAGTCGAGTGGCGCGAGCGCGCGCGCGCGCTGGTAGGTGGTACGCAAGAGCGATATCGATGTGCTGCTGCTGTGGTGCGGCGGCCGTCTGTGGAGCGCTTGTTTGTTCACCCCGTGCGCGCGCGTGTGTGTGCGTTCATCTTGTTTTAAAGATAGCTCCCTGGTTGATCCTGCCAGTAGTTATATGCTTGTCTCAAAGATTAAGCCATGCATGTCTCAGTGCAAGCCGTATTAAGGCGATACCGCGAATGGCTCAATATATCAGTTTTGGTTCCTTAGATCTTACTCAGTTACTTGGATAACTGTGGTAATTCTAGAGCTAATACATGCAATCAGAACTCTGACCAGTGATGGGATGAGTGCTTTTATTAGATCAAAACCAATCGACGGAGAGCCTCGCGTTCGAAGTCGTTAATTTTGATGAATCTGGATAACTTTTGCCGATCGCATGGTCCAGTACCGGCGACGCATCTTTCAAATGTCTGCCTTATCAACTTTCGATGGTAGTTTCTGCGACTACCATGGTTGTCACGGGTAACGGGGAATCAGGGTTCGATTCCGGAGAGGGAGCCTGAGAAACGGCTACCACATCCAAGGAAGGCAGCAGGCGCGCAAATTACCCACTCCCGGCACGGGGAGGTAGTGACGAAAAATAACGATACGGGACTCTTACGAGGCCTCGTAATCGGAATGAGTACACTTTAAATATTTTAACGAGGAACAATTGGAGGGCAAGTCTGGTGCCAGCAGCCGCGGTAATTCCAGCTCCAATAGCGTATACTAAAATTGTTGCGGTTAAAAAGCTCGTAGTTGCATTTGTGCGCCGCGCTGTCGGTGCACCGCATCCGCGGTGATACTGACACGTCTGCGGAGCATATCGTCGGTGAGCCGGCGGTAACACGCCGGTTCAATATCAAAATCCTATCGCGGTGCTCTTTGTCGAGTGTCGAGGTGGGCCGACAATTTTACTTTGAACAAATTAGAGTGCTCAAAGCGGGCTCAAAATGCTGCTTGAATATTTCGTGCATGGAATAATAGAATATGATCTCGGTTCTATTTTGTTGGTTTTCAGAACTCCGAGGTAATGATTAATAGGGATAACTGGGGGCATTCGTATTGCGACGTTAGAGGTGAAATTCTTGGATCGTCGCAAGACGAACATCAGCGAAAGCATTTGCCAAAGGTGTTTTCATCAATCAAGAACGAAAGTTAGAGGTTCGAAGGCGATTAGATACCGCCCTAGTTCTAACCGTAAATATGTCATCTAGCGATCCGCCGACGTTACTACAATGGCTCGGCGGGCAGCTTCCGGGAAACCAAAGATTTTGGACTCCGGGGGGAGTATGGTTGCAAAGCTGAAACTTAAAGGAATTGACGGAAGGGCACCACCAGGAGTGGAGCCTGCGGCTTAATTTGACTCAACACGGGAAATCTCACCAGGCCCGGACACCGGAAGGATTGACAGATTAACAGCTCTTTCTTGATTCGGTGGGTGGTGGTGCATGGCCGTTCTTAGTTGGTGGAGCGATTTGTCTGGTTAATTCCGGTAACGAACGAGACTCTAGCCTGCTAAATAGGCGTCGTCATCTAGGTGTGCGTGATTTCGGTCGCGCAACTCACTGGCGACGTATTAAAATTCTTCTTAGAGGGACCGGCGGCTTCGAGCCGCACGAGATTGAGCAATAACAGGTCTGTGATGCCCTTAGATGTCCTGGGCCGCACGCGCGCTACACTGAAGGAATCAGCATGTTCTCCCTGGCCTAGAGGCCCGGGCAACCCGCTGAAACTCCTTCGTGCTGGGGATTGGGGTTTGCAATTATCCCCCATAAACGAGGAATTCCTAGTAAGCGCGAGTCATAAGCTCGCGTTGATTACGTCCCTGCCCTTTGTACACACCGCCCGTCGCTACTACCGATTGAATGATTTAGTGAGGTCTTCGGACCGACACGCGGTGGCTTCACGGCCGTCGGCGTTGCTGGGAAGTTGACCAAACTTGATCATTTAGAGGAAGTAAAAGTCGTAACAAGGTTTCCGTAGGGGAACCTGCGGAAGGATCATTAACGTTCGTTTGCAACGCCCGCCGCATTGCGCGTAGCGAGTGTTTAAAAGCGACTATGTTATATATCCGAGACAATAAACACAAAACCACGGCGTCGTCCCCCCCCTCCCCGTCGTCGTCGTCGTCGTCGTCGTCGTCGTCGTCGTCGTCGTCGTCGTCGTATCGATACGATGGACGATGGACAATGATGATACGATGATTGATAATCGGGGGATGGAGGGAGAGATGATAGAGTGGACAGAGAGAGATGTCGATGAGACTGCCGTCAAGCTTTTTCCCGCCCACCTCGTGTGCGCGTGGGACTGCGTTTGTAGGCGTCGAAGATATCGCGTCGCGTCTTCAGTATCGTTCAACGTAGACTGGTATAAAAATCCGCACCACGAGTTGCAACGGGACGCGTTCGTTAAAAGTTCACACAGTGCATGCGCCGCGCACGCTCTCTAGCACCGTCGTGTGCTTTTTCACATCATCAACAGCGGTAGATGTGTCACACGCGGTGTTGCGTGCGCGTGCGCGTGTATTATAATTTTGACAATCGCCACACATGTGTACGTAGTACAATATACTGCTTGCACGCGTGTTGTTGTTTAAAAACTTTTATTAATGAAACTGAAAAACACATGAAAAACCATTACCCTGGACGGTGGATCACTTGGCTCGCGGGTCGATGAAGAACGCAGTTAACTGCGCGTCATAGTGTGAACTGCAGGACACATTTGAACATCGACATTTCGAACGCACATTGCGGTCCGTGGAGACACATCCAGGACCACTCCTGTCTGAGGGCCGGCTGTATAAATATAATATGCCACATTGCGCGTCGTCCACCTGTGTGGACGGCAAGCATTTGACCGTTCTGCGCCGTGCCTTGTGCACGCGCGCGGTCGGTCCAAATATATAACCGAATGTATGCAATATCACATTAATGACCATGCGATATTTTAACTGATCAGACTGTGCGATGCGCGTTAGCGCGCGCTGCCGTCGACTCTTCGCGCGTTCGCCGTCCTCTTTTGTTGGGGGATTGTGACAGTGAGCGTCGTGAGCAGCGTTCGCGCGCCGCCGTTGCCGTGACTGGTCGTACAAAAGTTATCTCGTCGGCGTGTGTCGTGTATCAGATATTGTTGTACATAACGCGCGCGCGCGCGCCATATACGTGTATATGTGTGTGCGCGCGTATGTTGTGTAGGCGGACTCGACGTCCGAAGAGCGCATCGACGCCGTCGTCGTTATCGTCGT
>CAOCTI010000010.1:0-2500 GCA_948253155.1 Leucoma salicis
AACCTAACCTAACCTAACCTAACCTAACCTAACCTAACCTAACCTAACCTAACCTAACCTAACCTAACCTAACCTAACCTAACCTAACCTAACCTAACCTAACCTAACCTAACCTAACCTAACCTAACCTAACCTAACCTAACCTAACCTAACCTAACCTAACCTAACCTAACCTAACCTAACCTAACCTAACCTAACCTAACCTAACCTAACCTAACCTAACCTAACCTAACCTAACCTAACCTAACCTAACCTAACCTAACCTAACCTAACCTAACCTAACCTAACCTAACCTAACCTAACCTAACCTAACCTAACCTAACCTAACCTAACCTAACCTAACCTAACCTAACCTAACCTAACCTAACCTAACCTAACCTAACCTAACCTAACCTAACCTAACCTAACCTAACTCAACCTAACCTAACCTAACCTAACCTAACCTAACCTAACCTAACCTAACCTAACCTAACCTAACCTAACCTAACCTAACCTAACCTAACCTAACCTAACCTAACCTAACCTAACCTAACCTAACCTAACCTAACCTAACCTAACCTAACCTAACCTAACCTAACCTAACCTAACCTAACCTAACCTAACCTAACCTAACCTAACCTAACCTAACCTAACCTAACCTAACCTAACCTAACCTAACCTAACCTAACCTAACCTAACCTAACCTAACCTAACCTAACCTAACCTAACCTAACCTAACCTAACCTAACCTAACCTAACCTAACCTAACCTAACCTAACCTAACCTAACCTAACCTAACCTAACCTAACCTAACCTAACCTAACCTAACCTAACCTAACCTAACCTAACCTAACCTAACCTAACCTAACCTAACCTAACCTAACCTAACCTAACCTAACCTAACCTAACCTAACCTAACCTAACCTAACCTAACCTAACCTAACCTAACCTAACCTAACCTAACCTAACCTAACCTAACCTAACCTAACCTAACCTAACCTAACCTAACCTAACCTAACCTAACCTAACCTAACCTAACCTAACCTAACCTAACCTAACCTAACCTAACCTAACCTAACCTAACCTAACCTAACCTAACCTAACCTAACCTAACCTAACCTAACCTAACCTAACCTAACCTAACCTAACCTAACCTAACCTAACCTAACCTAACCTAACCTAACCTAACCTAACCTAACCTAACCTAACCTAACCTAACCTAACCTAACCTAACCTAACCTAACCTAACCTAACCTAACCTAACCTAACCTAACCTAACCTAACCTAACCTAACCTAACCTAACCTAACCTAACCTAACCTAACCTAACCTAACCTAACCTAACCTAACCTAACCTAACCTAACCTAACCTAACCTAACCTAACCTAACCTAACCTAACCTAACCTAACCTAACCTAACCTAACCTAACCTAACCTAACCTAACCTAACCTAACCTAACCTAACCTAACCTAACCTAACCTAACCTAACCTAACCTAACCTAACCTAACCTAACCTAACCTAACCTAACCTAACCTAACCTAACCTAACCTAACCTAACCTAACCTAACCTAACCTAACCTAACCTAACCTAACCTAACCTAACCTAACCTAACCTAACCTAACCTAACCTAACCTAACCTAACCTAACCTAACCTAACCTAACCTAACCTAACCTAACCTAACCTAACCTAACCTAACCTAACCTAACCTAACCTAACCTAACCTAACCTAACCTAACCTAACCTAACCTAACCTAACCTAACCTAACCTAACCTAACCTAACCTAACCTAACCTAACCTAACCTAACCTAACCTAACCTAACCTAACCTAACCTAACCTAACCTAACCTAACCTAACCTAACCTAACCTAACCTAACCTAACCTAACCTAACCTAACCTAACCTAACCTAACCTAACCTAACCTAACCTAACCTAACCTAACCTAACCTAACCTAACCTAACCTAACCTAACCTAACCTAACCTAACCTAACCTAACCTAACCTAACCTAACCTAACCTAACCTAACCTAACCTAACCTAACCTAACCTAACCTAACCTAACCTAACCTAACCTAACCTAACCTAACCTAACCTAACCTAACCTAACCTAACCTAACCTAACCTAACCTAACCTAACCTAACCTAACCTAACCTAACCTAACCTAACCTAACCTAACCTAACCTAACCTAACCTAACCTAACCTAACCTAACCTAACCTAACCTAACCTAACCTAACCTAACCTAACCTAACCTAACCTAACCTAACCTAACCTAACCTAACCTAACCTAACCTAACCTAACCTAACCTAACCTAACCTAACCTAACCTAACCTAACCTAACCTAACCTAACCTAACCTAACCTAACCTAACCTAACCTAACCTAACCTAACCTAACCTAACCTAACCTAACCTAACCTAACCTAACCTAACCTAACCTAACCTAACCTAACCTAACCTAACCTAACCTAACCTAACCTAACCTAACCTAACCTAACCTAACCTAACCTAACCTAACCT
>CAOCTI010000010.1:7500-59943 GCA_948253155.1 Leucoma salicis
AACCTAACCTAACCTAACCTAACCTAACCTAACCTAACCTAACCTAACCTAACCTAACCTAACCTAACCTAACCTAACCTAACCTAACCTAACCTAACCTAACCTAACCTAACCTAACCTAACCTAACCTAACCTAACCTAACCTAACCTAACCTAACCTAACCTAACCTAACCTAACCTAACCTAACCTAACCTAACCTAACCTAACCTAACCTAACCTAACCTAACCTAACCTAACCTAACCTAACCTAACCTAACCTAACCTAACCTAACCTAACCTAACCTAACCTAACCTAACCTAACCTAACCTAACCTAACCTAACCTAACCTAACCTAACCTAACCTAACCTAACCTAACCTAACCTAACCTAACCTAACCTAACCTAACCTAACCTAACCTAACCTAACCTAACCTAACCTAACCTAACCTAACCTAACCTAACCTAACCTAACCTAACCTAACCTAACCTAACCTAACCTAACCTAACCTAACCTAACCTAACCTAACCTAACCTAACCTAACCTAACCTAACCTAACCTAACCTAACCTAACCTAACCTAACCTAACCTAACCTAACCTAACCTAACCTAACCTAACCTAACCTAACCTAACCTAACCTAACCTAACCTAACCTAACCTAACCTAACCTAACCTAACCTAACCTAACCTAACCTAACCTAACCTAACCTAACCTAACCTAACCTAACCTAACCTAACCTAACCTAACCTAACCTAACCTAACCTAACCTAACCTAACCTAACCTAACCTAACCTAACCTAACCTAACCTAACCTAACCTAACCTAACCTAACCTAACCTAACCTAACCTAACCTAACCTAACCTAACCTAACCTAACCTAACCTAACCTAACCTAACCTAACCTAACCTAACCTAACCTAACCTAACCTAACCTAACCTAACCTAACCTAACCTAACCTAACCTAACCTAACCTAACCTAACCTAACCTAACCTAACCTAACCTAACCTAACCTAACCTAACCTAACCTAACCTAACCTAACCTAACCTAACCTAACCTAACCTAACCTAACCTAACCTAACCTAACCTAACCTAACCTAACCTAACCTAACCTAACCTAACCTAACCTAACCTAACCTAACCTAACCTAACCTAACCTAACCTAACCTAACCTAACCTAACCTAACCTAACCTAACCTAACCTAACCTAACCTAACCTAACCTAACCTAACCTAACCTAACCTAACCTAACCTAACCTAACCTAACCTAACCTAACCTAACCTAACCTAACCTAACCTAACCTAACCTAACCTAACCTAACCTAACCTAACCTAACCTAACCTAACCTAACCTAACCTAACCTAACCTAACCTAACCTAACCTAACCTAACCTAACCTAACCTAACCTAACCTAACCTAACCTAACCTAACCTAACCTAACCTAACCTAACCTAACCTAACCTAACCTAACCTAACCTAACCTAACCTAACCTAACCTAACCTAACCTAACCTAACCTAACCTAACCTAACCTAACCTAACCTAACCTAACCTAACCTAACCTAACCTAACCTAACCTAACCTAACCTAACCTAACCTAACCTAACCTAACCTAACCTAACCTAACCTAACCTAACCTAACCTAACCTAACCTAACCTAACCTAACCTAACCTAACCTAACCTAACCTAACCTAACCTAACCTAACCTAACCTAACCTAACCTAACCTAACCTAACCTAACCTAACCTAACCTAACCTAACCTAACCTAACCTAACCTAACCTAACCTAACCTAACCTAACCTAACCTAACCTAACCTAACCTAACCTAACCTAACCTAACCTAACCTAACCTAACCTAACCTAACCTAACCTAACCTAACCTAACCTAACCTAACCTAACCTAACCTAACCTAACCTAACCTAACCTAACCTAACCTAACCTAACCTAACCTAACCTAACCTAACCTAACCTAACCTAACCTAACCTAACCTAACCTAACCTAACCTAACCTAACCTAACCTAACCTAACCTAACCTAACCTAACCTAACCTAACCTAACCTAACCTAACCTAACCTAACCTAACCTAACCTAACCTAACCTAACCTAACCTAACCTAACCTAACCTAACCTAACCTAACCTAACCTAACCTAACCTAACCTAACCTAACCTAACCTAACCTAACCTAACCTAACCTAACCTAACCTAACCTAACCTAACCTAACCTAACCTAACCTAACCTAACCTAACCTAACCTAACCTAACCTAACCTAACCTAACCTAACCTAACCTAACCTAACCTAACCTAACCTAACCTAACCTAACCTAACCTAACCTAACCTAACCTAACCTAACCTAACCTAACCTAACCTAACCTAACCTAACCTAACCTAACCTAACCTAACCTAACCTAACCTAACCTAACCTAACCTAACCTAACCTAACCTAACCTAACCTAACCTAACCTAACCTAACCTAACCTAACCTAACCTAACCTAACCTAACCTAACCTAACCTAACCTAACCTAACCTAACCTAACCTAACCTAACCTAACCTAACCTAACCTAACCTAACCTAACCTAACCTAACCTAACCTAACCTAACCTAACCTAACCTAACCTAACCTAACCTAACCTAACCTAACCTAACCTAACCTAACCTAACCTAACCTAACCTAACCTAACCTAACCTAACCTAACCTAACCTAACCTAACCTAACCTAACCTAACCTAACCTAACCTAACCTAACCTAACCTAACCTAACCTAACCTAACCTAACCTAACCTAACCTAACCTAACCTAACCTAACCTAACCTAACCTAACCTAACCTAACCTAACCTAACCTAACCTAACCTAACCTAACCTAACCTAACCTAACCTAACCTAACCTAACCTAACCTAACCTAACCTAACCTAACCTAACCTAACCTAACCTAACCTAACCTAACCTAACCTAACCTAACCTAACCTAACCTAACCTAACCTAACCTAACCTAACCTAACCTAACCTAACCTAACCTAACCTAACCTAACCTAACCTAACCTAACCTAACCTAACCTAACCTAACCTAACCTAACCTAACCTAACCTAACCTAACCTAACCTAACCTAACCTAACCTAACCTAACCTAACCTAACCTAACCTAACCTAACCTAACCTAACCTAACCTAACCTAACCTAACCTAACCTAACCTAACCTAACCTAACCTAACCTAACCTAACCTAACCTAACCTAACCTAACCTAACCTAACCTAACCTAACCTAACCTAACCTAACCTAACCTAACCTAACCTAACCTAACCTAACCTAACCTAACCTAACCTAACCTAACCTAACCTAACCTAACCTAACCTAACCTAACCTAACCTAACCTAACCTAACCTAACCTAACCTAACCTAACCTAACCTAACCTAACCTAACCTAACCTAACCTAACCTAACCTAACCTAACCTAACCTAACCTAACCTAACCTAACCTAACCTAACCTAACCTAACCTTAAAAGGGACCGAAAAGAAACAGGAAAGGTGAATCACGATGACGGAGAGCTACTAAAAGAGCTTCAAAATATTAAAGACTCAGTAGAAGCAATGAAGGTGGGAGGAGGCGTGTTACCTGAGGTAACACAGTCCTACGCAGACGCCCTCCGAAAACCACCAACCAATATCGGACGGAAGTTCTCGGTCATCGTGGGCTCAGGATCAGACCGGGACTCATGCAATGACGTCGTAGAGAAAGTGCGTGAGGCGCTGGACGCCAGAAGAATAGGCCTCAAAATAGAAGGCCTGCGCAAGATCAAAGATCAGAAGGTGGTCCTCAGCTGCGCCAGCAAGGAGGAATTGGAGGAAGCTGCGGCGCGGCTGAGGAGTGCCAAGCTGAATGTTGAAGAGGCCAAGTTCAGAAGACCACTTGTCATTCTTAAAAACCTCATAAGCACCAACACCGATGAGGACATACGCACTGCCCTTCGTATCCAAAATGGGCATTTGCTGGAGAACTTGTCCGTCGATGAGGCCTCTGTCGAGGTGAAATATAGGAGGAAGGCGAGAAGCGCCTCCGAGTGTCATGCCGTCCTCCAAGTTTCGCCTGCCTTATGGCAGAGGCTAACGTCGGCGGGCAGAATCTACATCGATCTCCAGCGTGTGAAGGTGTTCGACCAATCGCCTCTGGTACAGTGCACGAGATGCCTGGCTTTCGGGCACGGGCGGAAGCTCTGCACCGAAAGTGAGGATCTATGCAATTATTGCGGTGGGCCTCACCATAGGGCGGAGTGCCCGCGTGTGTCCGGGGGACGGGCACCTACGTGCGCGAATTGTATAAAAGCTAAGAGTGACACGCCAGGCCACACGGCATACAGCGAGGAGTGTTCTGTGCGCAAGAAATGGGATGCGCTGGCACGGGCTGCTACAGCCTATAGCTGAGACAGTCGCTAGCGCCCATTTAGTATTAGTACCTCAAAAGTTAATAAATACACTAGACCGTATGCGGTATGCAACACAACACTCTAAAATACATATAATACACAACACTAACAAATATACAAACATAATACAAAATACAAACACGGATAGATGCTACGTATACGTATAATGGGCATATACATATATGAGCATATTTGAATCCAACATACAAACAAATCAATTACACAAAACACACATACATTTACATAAACATTAATATTCACAACAGCTCACATACAAAATTCCTCAATTTTTTAAATACAAATAGAGCACAATAACAATATAAGGCATATATATACAATATAGATAAATAAAACAAATAAAATATATTAACAATAGATTTATAATTATATTCATACTACACACATACATCAAAAATATTGGCATAAAACATATGTTGAACATATGAATGGCTAACTAAAATTTTAACTCAGAATTAGCAAATAAATAAGTATAAATAAACACACATACAAATATTCACCTAAACATTAATACTCATTTACACACAACGCACACAAAACGAGACATTTAAAAAAAAATACAAATACATCACAATAATAAAGCAAAGTCATATACAATATAGTTATATAAAACAAATAATAAACTAATAACACATTTATATATTCATATTACACACACACACACTTTAAAAATATTGGCATAAAACATATGTTAAACATAAGAATGGCTAACTAAATCTTAACTCAGAATTGGCAAATAAATAAGCATAAATAAACACATACAAATATTTACATAAACATTAATACTCATAACAGTTTACACACAACGCACACAAAACGAGACATTTTAAAAATACAAATACATCACAATAATAAAGCAAAGTCATATACAATATAGTTATATAAAACAAATAATATAAACTAATAACACATCTATATATTCATATTACACACACACACACTTTAAAAATATTGGCATAAAACATATGTTAAACATATGAATAGGCTAACAAAATCTTAACACAGAATTGGTAAACAAATAAGCACCAATAAAAATTCAAATAATACAATACATACACACATATACAAATTTACACCGATAATACAACAGAAAAACAAAAACACTGACAATAAAATGAATATGTGGGTATAATAAAACATACACATATATCCATGTTAATGTACAAAATATACATATACACCTAAGTCACCAGCACAGACACACTTATAACTTATAATTAATCACATAGACATGATATAATAACTAAATATGAATAAACGCATTTAACATATTTGATAACATATATACATATAGTAAATAATAAAGTAATTAAATAAACAAACTTAACCGGATATAAAAAACTAGACAAATATTCAAAACGTATAATATTAAATCATACCATCTAAAATTAGTATATAAAACATACAAAAAGTATAAAGAATTAAAATAAATTAGTACTTTACCAATAAAAGTAAGACAAAGTAATATATTCAGGAATTCTACGCAGAAGTAAAGAAGACGGTAAATTATAAATAGGAAATATAATAACAAATTAGAATAGATTACATAAAATAGAAATATATCTGGTGTGGGAAACATAAGAAAATATATGCAAATCAAATCGAAATGGGAAAAGTAATAAGTAACTAGAATAAAATCAAATAAATTATATAAATCTGACATAACTTATCTAAGAAATATAACAATAAACAATAACAAACTAATAACTAATATAAAAATAAATGAATACTAAAATTGTATAATAAAACAATAACAAACCATATAACAAACGAAATCCAGCAAATTTGCATAACTTATGTATGAAATATAATTACAAATAATAACAACATAATATAAAAATATACTAAACTAAAAACTATAGTAAAATACTTAATACAAAATATGGTACAATAACAAATCCGGTAAATTCTTTTTTCTAAATAGATAAATGGATGAAGTTTCCAAACAGCCATAGAAGAGCTGTGACCATGTCACAGGAGACCGCAGCCCGAACGAATAATGTTCGGAATTTAAAAAAAAAAAAAAAAAAAAAAAAAAAAAACCTAACCTAACCTAACCTAACCTAACCTAACCTAACCTAACCTAACCTAACCTAACCTAACCTAACCTAACCTAACCTAACCTAACCTAACCTAACCTAACCTAACCTAACCTAACCTAACCTAACCTAACCTAACCTAACCTAACCTAACCTAACCTAACCTAACCTAACCTAACCTAACCTAACCTAACCTAACCTAACCTAACCTAACCTAACCTAACCTAACCTAACCTAACCTAACCTAACCTAACCTAACCTAACCTAACCTAACCTTTTTTTTTTTTTTTTTTTTTTTGTTGACCGTGGGAAAATGCAATCTTTACGCACAATCAGTCCCGCACGCTTCGGGGAAAGCAGTGCGGGGCGTGCCGGGCTCAGCAACCACCGGGGATAACACCCAGTGGCGCCACTACCAGCTAAAAACACCACGGAGATCCCACCTCTCGGTTACGGCAGAGTTACGTGATCGTGGGAACACGCATCGCGACTCTGCCGGCCGATGTGTCCGCTTAACGCAGACCCCCTCGGAGCCATTCCCCCAGGAACTACGGCAAGACTCCTCAAGGCCCTATTGCAGGACGCCAGCTTCCCCTGCAGCCGACGCCCCAGGCCCCCCCAATGGGGACGGAGTGCGAGCCCTACGGGCCCGACCCCGCACCCTGCCCCTTCTCAGCGGCAACGAGAGAGGGTCAGCCTCCCTCTGTCGCTCATCAGCCTCCCGCCGCGAGAGCACCGCCTCACTGAACGCGGTCACTGCCCTCCAAGCCCTCTCATCTCCCACCATCTTTCTGATGATGGCGGGTAGAGAGAGATCGCCACCTACAACCGCGACCAATTCTTGCCGCCTTTCTTCTTCTCCCGGACATGCCTCCAGAGCGTGCTGCGCGGTATCTTCCGCACAGCCGCACCGGTGACAGACCGGGGTCGCTTCCCTGCGGGCAACGTTGCACAGGTACCTCCCGAAACATCCATGTCCCGAGAGGACCTGCGTGAGCCTGAAGGTTAGCGCGCCATGTCTGCGCGTGACCCATTCAGCGAGTACAGGCCGTATCGCCTCGAGAAGCCGACGAGCTCCAGATCCCCTTTGCGAGTGCTCAAGGAGCCTCCCGCGCCAGGTCTCCAGGGCAAGCGACCTCCCCTCGTCCCGCCATCGAACCACTTCTGCTGCAGACGGAAGTTCGCCTCGCGCCTTCGCCCGCTCCTTCCGCCAAAAGACTGAGGACAGAACTTCTGCCTCCAAGTCCCAAGGCAGAGAGCCGGCGAGAGCGCATGCCACCTCATGTGAGAGTGTGCGATACCCCCTGCACACTCTCACCGCCATAACCCTCTGAGCCTGCCGGAGAACAGCAGTCTCCAAAGGCTTTAGTGACCCCGCCCATATAGGGGCCCCATATAGGGCCATTGAGCGCACCACCGCCATGTAAAGGCGGCGACAGCTCCCATTCCCACCTCCAATATTAGGCAGCAGCCTAGATAGTGCCCCCGCAGCCCTTGTGAGCTTCGGGGACAACTGCCTCATATGGGCACCGTACCCCCATCTACTGTCGAGCACGACACCGAGGTATCTCAGAGTCGACCCGACAGCAATGGAGGTACCCCCCACAACGATTTCTGAGCCTGAGGGCGGCGCCTTCCGAGGACCATGGAAACAAATGGCCTCGGACTTGTGCAATGCCACGCTCAGGCCCAGCGATCTGATCCGGTCGACGATGACCGCCACCCCGGCCGTCACAAGTATCGCGGCCTCCCTGTAATTGTTCCCCCGTGCAGTCACCAACGTGTCGTCAGCGTAGCAAACCACGTCGACGCCACGAAGGTTCGCGCACCGGAGGACCCAATCGTACCCCACGTTCCATAACAGAGGTCCTAAAACGGACCCCTGTGGAACGCCCCGGGTTACAACACTACGCCGATCTCCCTCCGCCGTGGGGTAGACTACCTCCCTATCCGAGAGGTAGTCCCCGATCAGACGTCGGAGGTACCGAGGCACACCATGGTACCTCAATCCCTCCAAAATCGTGATCCACGGCAAAGAGTTGAAGGCGTTGGCAATGTCCAAGGATACCGCCACCATGACGCCACCCCCGGCACACGCCGCCTCCGACAAGTCGCGAAGGCACGAGATGGCGTGCATCGTCGACCGACCCCTACGGAACCCGTACTGCCTGTCGGCCAAGTCCGGGCCAGGCCCCTCCAGATGCCCAACGATGCGAGCGGCGAGAACACGCTCAAAGAGCTTCCCCGCCTCGTCGAGGAGCACAATCGGGCGATATCCCGCCGGCTCGTCCGCCGGACGCCCCTCCTTGCGCAGTAGCACGAGTCTGCCTCTCTTCCACCGCCTAGGGAACCTGCCCTCCCGCAAACAACGGTCGAACAGGTCCGTCAGACGGCATCCGAGGACTTCCTGTGCGAGGGCCCACGCCCGACCGGGAATGCCGTCAGGCCCCGGCGCCGTGTTCTTTGCCCTCATTTTGGCAACGGCCACCGCCAGTTCGTTGGCTGCTATGGCTGGTGGGAAATCATCCTCAACACTGCCGCGCAACCGCGAGACCCCCATGGTGGGAGGAACAAAGTCCGTCCCCGGGGCACCGGGGAACAGTCCCTCGACCACTCTCTGTAGGATCACGGGCTGCAGAGTGCTGGTGACTGGAGGAGCCCAGGGGCGAAGCTTTTGCCTCACCAACCTGTACGGCCGCCCCCACGGATCGAGGTCCAGTGTCTCCAGCAGCTGTTGCCACGACCGCGTCTTTGCCTCGCGTATGGCTGCGCGGAGCGCTTTGGACGCTCCCCTATATGTGCCGTACAAGGAGTCGAGCTCTTCGGGCTCCTGACGTCTCCTCCTCCGGTACCGTTGGTACCGTCGACGCTCCGCTATGCAACGACGGCGCAGCTCAGCGATCTCGTCCGACCACCAGTAGACCTGACGCTTGGTCGGCGGCGTACCCACACGAGGCATGGCCGCGTCACAAACGCGAGCCATAGCCCCGCACAGACCGTCGGCTTCCACGTCCAGATCTACCGGTTCCGCCGGTGGAGCGTTCCACGCCTGAACGAGAGCCGCCTCTTGCAGCAGCTCAACGTTCATTCGCTTCAAGGCCCACCGCGGACCGGTCGCAGATGTTGATTGGACAATCGGATCCGATCGCGACAACGAAACGCTAAACCGAATATACCGGTGGTCGGAGAGCGTCTCGTCATCGGTCACCTCCCAGTCTCTGACTCGCTGAGCAAGCTCAGGAGTAGAAAATGTCACGTCGATGACCGAGCCACCCCATCGCCGCACGCACGTCTGCTCGGTACCACGGTTGAGGACGCACAATCCTATCTCGGTGAGCCACTCGGTAACCGCTCTCCCCCGAGCGTCCGTCACCGGAGACCCCCACGCCGCGGACTTGGCGTTGAGGTCCCCGGCGACGAGAACGGGACGAGGGTGGCTCCTGCTCACCAAGGTCCCTACCTCGTTAAGGAGACCCTCGAGCTCGTGGAGTGGCCTATTAGGAGAGTGGTACATCCCAATGACCACGGCATGACCCACCCAGGCAGCAACGAACCCCCTACCCCTAACCACTCCGTCCAGAGCTGGCGAGTAAAGCGGCGATTGCGTGGTGATGGCCACCAACCCATCAACGTCACCGACCCAATCGGGTCTCGACGGGACCGTGTAGGGCTCCGTGACAACTGCCACTTGCACCGACCTCTCCGCCAAACTCTGGAGCAAGAGATCCTGAGCCCCGGCAGAGTGGTTGACGTTCGCTTGGAGGAATGTCAGGCCCATCCTAACCCACCTCCATGCTCGCCATCTGCTTCCCTGCCGGGGCAGTCGGCTGCGACTTGGCCTTGGCCTCAGCCGCCACCGACTTACGGTGCACTCCTTTCTTACTCGGGGGCTTGGCGCAAGCCTTGCCCCCGGAAAGGTGGCCTGCAGGTTTCCCCGCCGCCGTACATATACTGCAACGGGGATCCGCGGTGCAAGCATTGGCTTTATGGCCAACGCAGCCACAACGATAGCACTCGTCGCTGCGATCAGTTTCCGACTTGCACTGGGCCTTTATATGGCCCGGCATCAGACATCTGAAGCAGCGGCGAGGCCTGGCTTCCAGTATTTTCACCTGGGCTGCCACCCAGCCGACATAAAGACGGCCACCGTTGGAGGTGATCCTCTTTGCTGCCGTAATTGGGCAACGGATAAAGGCCGTGCCCATTCCTCCCCATCCCCTTCGGATGTCTCCGACTTTGTAGTCATCCGGGGACCCTCCGCCTGCCCTGACCAGGGCGTGTTTGAGCTCACCGCCGTCCACGCTGTCATCAAGGCCACCCACACGTAGGTCCACCGTGATGACAGGTCTCGCGATGCGCACATCCTCTACTCCCTGGAAGACCTCCCTGAGCTTTGCAGCCAGGGAGTCAGCCTTTTCGGCTTTGTCCACTCCAGGGACCTCGAGGACGCGCGCACCCGTGGCGGCGGTCCTCATTTTTATCGGCGGAACGCCCAGGGCCTGAAGATCAATCTTCTCCCTGGCGTCCGCCAGCACCTTGGCATAGCTAAGGCCTTTCTCCGCTGACCCCGGCTGCAGTGTAATAACCACAGCCGCAGTTCGGGGCGAGCGGAGCTTATCCTTCTTTTTTTTCTTCTTTTTATTCGCCTTCGGCTTCTTAGCTGTAGCAGCAGAAGGCGATTCCTGAGTCACTGCTCGGCGGTGCCCACCAGCTCCCTCCGATCTCTTTTTCAGACCTCGCCTGGCCACTGTGCTCCACTGCTCCAGCAGTGGTGCTGGCTGTGAAGCCGCAGCCGTTGACGAAGCAGAGCTCTTCGAGGCAGGAGCAGCCTTGGAAGCGGCAGCGTTACCTTTCGCCTTCGAAGGCCCTTTTTGAGACCTTGCCACACGTGCACTGCCATTATCCGTGGCAGCGTTTCGCCTGTCCGCCGCTAGAGGCGGCCGCAACCGCTGCTCCGGCAGCAAGCGAGATTCTATGTTTTCAAAGCGGGCATCTAACATCGCTCCAAATTGCGATGTTAATGCCCGCGTTATCTCCTCCATGTTATTTCCAGCTCCTGTATTTGGACCCTCAGCAGAAGAGTGCGCTTTGGAGGCCTTCAGTTTGGCATTCTCCATGCGCAGCTTTGCATTTTCCTCCTCAAGTTTTTTAAATTCAGCCGTCTGTCTCTTTTTGGCTTCGGTCAGCAAGGCCACCTCCTCTGAAACAGACAGTTTCAGCTGCTCGTCAAAGAGTGAGGCGGCGATTGCCACCGACTCCTTCAGCCGTTTAACAAAGATCCCCTTTAAATTAGAGGACCTTGTGGCCACCTTTGTAATTAGCTCCATGGACTGATGGAAAATGCGCTGCCTCTCAGCTGCATCTAATCCTTCTCCATGGGCTGCAGAAGCAGGTTCAGACATTTTCGCGAGCCTCGTCAGAGTTTCTTCTCGATGCAGTCTTATGTCCTCCGCCAGCTCCATCTCAGCATTTAATTTCATTTCGGCCTCCTTGGCCTTGAGATACTCAGCCTTAGCTTTCGCTAGGCCGACGTATTGGCCAGTCGTTGGTGGCCGCCCCCGTCCACGCCGGGCTGGGGCTACCTTAGCCTTCGGTTTATCAGAATCGTCTGACTCAATGTCATCCGAGTCCAGTCCTCCTCTGCGGCGCTTCCGCCACATTCCAGAAGATGACGCCCTAGAAACCCGGGACGCCACTGTGCGCACACTCGTGTCGGATGCATCATCCGCGATATCCGCATCTGACCCTATCACGACCTCCACATTTATAGGGCTTTTAAAACCCTCTGCTCCCTTCATCTTCTTTCTAAAGGCATCTGTTGTCCCCCCCGTATACAAGGGACAGACAGAGTCGGTGTTTAAACGCGACTCTGTGAGGGATTCCCCGGACGCAACACGTCCGGGACCCTCCCGGGGAATAGTCTTTTTCGCATCTGCCATGTTGTTTAGTTTAACGTCCTTCGACGTGCCACCCCAGACTGAGGACCCCTCAGCCATTCGTCCCGTCACCGGGTGGCGGGCTTGGGATTAGGGTGATTTTTTATAGGGGTTTTCTTCCCCGCGGCCCGAAGACCCCCGGTCCTGACAAGCAGGATTACGGGTTGGGCCGATCGGTGGTCTGTACCAGACCGGTCCGTCGCCCCCGCTTGCGCCGCCGTTACTCGACATACTGCCGACACGCCGACCAAGCCCCGCAACCACAAGTGGCTGCCACTCACATCCACCTCGTCGCCGCTACTCAGCATAAGGCTGAGACGCCGACCCTCTTCCGCAATCACTCGGATTGCCTGCCCTAAGGCCCTACGTCTGGTCACGAGACCCCTGCCTACCAGCCTTTCGGCCCTGGCCTACGGCCTCGTGGCCCCTACCTCTAGCGCTATAGCGCCTGGCCTCCTGATCTTTATACACCTAACGACCATGAGGCCCCTCCTATCGGCCATCTGCCGACCTAACGGCCTTGCGGCCCCTAGGGGTCTCTTACTTAGCATAAGTCTATGAGCAGCAAGTTTCCGAAACCATGACACACCTAACCTACCCTACCAGCCCTACTGAGACCCTTGAACCTACCAGTTACCACAATACCACTAGGCCTCCGGAAATTCAGCCGCCGGTTAAGCCGACGTTGCCCGAGGTACACCACGAGGAGGTAAACCGGCACCGTACCCCAACCTAACCTAACCTAACCTAACCTAACCTAACCTAACCTAACCTAACCTAACCTAACCTTTTTTTTTTTTTTTTTTTTTTTTTTTTTTTTTTTTTTTTTTTTTTTTTTTTTTTTTTTTTTTTTATTTTAGGTGGGCAAAAATGTCCTACCGCACACCCCGCTGCCCGGGGAGACAACGGGGTAGTGTGGGGCTCTCACCCACTAAAAACCCACCGTGCGCCCTCACCCGCCCTTGCTACGGCGGATCACGGGAACCGCGTCGTTTCTCCGCGATCCGCAGGCGGCAGCCCCTTCGGGCACCCTCTCTTGTGCGACGCCCCGCGCACTTGGGCGTCACACCTTCGCGGTAGGCTTCCGCGGACGGCAGGGTACTCCCCGACCCCACCGTCCGCAGCCTCGGCTAGGGCGGCATCAGGCGCAGGTAAGCGCGCGCACGCCGCCCCGCGCGCCGGCGGCGAATCGGGTCCGCGAAGGAGGATTCCTCCCGGGCCCTCTCCGCCGCCTCCTTCCGCGAGATGACAGCCTCGCAGAAGGCGGCGACCGCGGTCCAGGCCCTGTCACTGCCAACCATCGCTCGCGCAACGGCCGGCAGCGACAGGTCCACGCCTATGACTGCAGCGAGTTCCCGGCGCTGCACATCCCAGGCCGGGCACGACTCAAGCGTGTGCTGCGCCGAGTCCTCGCCGCAGTCGCAGTGGTGACAGCCTGGGGTCGTCTCCCTCCTAGCGATCGTGTGCAGGTATTTGCCGAAGCAACCGTGCCCCGACAAAACCTGCACCAACCGGAAGGTGAGGACCCCGTGCTGCCGCCCTGCCCATTCTTCCAATATCGGCTGGAGCGCCCCAACGGTCCAGAGACCAGCCCGGGGCGTCTCCAGCCGAGACCTCCACTTTAGGACGGTGGCGCGGCGGGCATCTTCCCGCCACGCTGAGCTTGCGCTTGGCGAGGGGCGGCTGCCCCCCGCCCGCGCCGTCGACGCCCGCCGATAAACGTCGGCGAGCACTTCCGCCTCCAGATCCCACGGGGGGGTTCCGGCCAACGCGCAGGCTGCATCGCACGAGACCGTGCGGTACCCGCGTATTGCCCTGACCGCTACGACCCTCTGTGGACGCCACAGAAGGGCCCTATTGCGAGCGGCCAGGGACTCCGCCCACACGGGCGCGCCGTACAGTGCCATTGACCGTACTACCCCCGCGTAGAGTCGTCGACACGCGAGACTCGGTCCGCCCAAATTCGGCATCAGTCGCCCGAGGGCGGACGCCGTGCCGACGAGCTTTGGCGCAAGACGGCGGAAGTGCTCGTCAAAGTGCCACCGTCCATCCAATACCAGGCCCAGATATTTGATGTGGGCCTGGATTGGAAAGCCCACACCGTTGACCGTTATCAAGGCGCCGGCGGGTGGGCCGCGTCGGGGCCCATGGAAGAGTAGGGCCTCCGACTTTTCAAGGGCCACCCTAAGCCCCAGCGCCTCGATCCGCCTGACCACCTCCGCGGTTCCTGAGGTGGCCAGCGTTGCCGCCTCCTCGAGGGTCCCGCCCCGGGCTGTGACGAGCGTATCGTCTGCGTAGCAAATTACGCCCAGCCCGGGGGGGAGCCGGCCACGGAGGACCCAGTCGTAGCCGATGTCCCACAGGAGCGGCCCTAGAACCGAACCCTGCGGGACGCCGCACGACATAGCCCTCCTTACAACGTCCCCTTCCCGGTCCACGAAGAGGACGCTGCGGCCGTCGAGGTAGTCCGCCACCAGCCGCCTTAGGTAGAGGGGCACTCCATGGTACCGGAGTGCCTCCTTGATGCAGCCGAATGGCAGACTATTGAAGGCGTTGGCGATGTCGAGCGACACCGCCAACAGCACTTCCCTCGAGGTGAACCTAACCTAACCTAACCTAACCTAACCTAACCTAACCTAACCTTTTTTTTTTTTTTTTTTTTTTTTTTGTTGACCGTGGGAAAATGCAATCTTTACGCACAATCAGTCCCGCACGCTTCGGGGAAAGCAGTGCGGGGCGTGCCGGGCTCAGCAACCACCGGGGATAACACCCAGTGGCGCCACTACCAGCTAAAAACACCACGGAGATCCCACCTCTCGGTTACGGCAGAGTTACGTGATCGTGGGAACACGCATCGCGACTCTGCCGGCCGATGTGTCCGCTTAACGCAGACCCCCTCGGAGCCATTCCCCCAGGAACTACGGCAAGACTCCTCAAGGCCCTATTGCAGGACGCCAGCTTCCCCTGCAGCCGACGCCCCAGGCCCCCCCAATGGGGACGGAGTGCGAGCCCTACGGGCCCGACCCCGCACCCTGCCCCTTCTCAGCGGCAACGAGAGAGGGTCAGCCTCCCTCTGTCGCTCATCAGCCTCCCGCCGCGAGAGCACCGCCTCACTGAACGCGGTCACTGCCCTCCAAGCCCTCTCATCTCCCACCATCTTTCTGATGATGGCGGGTAGAGAGAGATCGCCACCTACAACCGCGACCAATTCTTGCCGCCTTTCTTCTTCTCCCGGACATGCCTCCAGAGCGTGCTGCGCGGTATCTTCCGCACAGCCGCACCGGTGACAGACCGGGGTCGCTTCCCTGCGGGCAAAGTTGCACAGGTACCTCCCGAAACATCCATGTCCCGAGAGGACCTGCGTGAGCCTGAAGGTTAGCGCGCCATGTCTGCGCGTGACCCATTCAGCGAGTACAGGCCGTATCGCCTCGAGAAGCCGACGAGCTCCAGATCCCCTTTGCGAGTGCTCAAGGAGCCTCCCGCGCCAGGTCTCCAGGGCAAGCGACCTCCCCTCGTCCCGCCATCGAACCACTTCCGCTGCAGACGGAAGTTCGCCTCGCGCCTTCGCCCGCTCCTTCCGCCAAAAGACTGAGGACAGAACTTCTGCCTCCAAGTCCCAAGGCAGAGAGCCGGCGAGAGCGCATGCCACCTCATGTGAGAGTGTGCGATACCCCCTGCACACTCTCACCGCCATAACCCTCTGAGCCTGCCGGAGAACAGCAGTCTCCAAAGGCTTTAGTGACCCCGCCCATATAGGGGCCCCATAGAGGGCCATTGAGCGCACCACCGCCATGTAAAGGCGGCGACAGCTCCCATTCCCACCTCCAATATTAGGCAGCAGCCTAGATAGTGCCCCCGCAGCCCTTGTGAGCTTCGGGGACAACTGCCTCATATGGGCACCGTACCCCCATCTACTGTCGAGCACGACACCGAGGTATCTCAGAGTCGACCCGACAGCAATGGAGGTACCCCCCACAAAGATTTCTGAGCCTGAGGGCGGCGCCTTCCGAGGACCATGGAAACAAATGGCCTCGGACTTGTGCAATGCCACGCTCAGGCCCAGCGATCTGATCCGGTCGACGATGACCGCCACCCCGGCCGTCACAAGTATCGCGGCCTCCCTGTAATTGTTCCCCCGTGCAGTCACCAACGTGTCGTCAGCGTAGCAAACCACGTCGACGCCACGAAGGTTCGCGCACCGGAGGACCCAATCGTACCCCACGTTCCATAACAGAGGTCCTAAAACGGACCCCTGCGGAACGCCCCGGGTTACAACACTACGCCGATCTCCCTCCGCCGTGGGGTAGACTACCTCCCTATCCGAGAGGTAGTCCCCGATCAGACGTCGGAGGTACCGAGGCACACCATGGTACCTCAATCCCTCCAAAATCGTGATCCACGGCAAAGAGTTGAAGGCGTTGGCAATGTCCAAGGATACCGCCACCATGACGCCACCCCCGGCACACGCCGCCTCCGACAAGTCGCGAAGGCACGAGATGGCGTGCATCGTCGACCGACCCCTACGGAACCCGTACTGCCTGTCGGCCAAGTCCGGGCCAGGCCCCTCCAGATGCCCAACGATGCGAGCGGCGAGAACACGCTCAAAGAGCTTCCCCGCCTCGTCGAGGAGCACAATCGGGCGATATCCCGCCGGCTCGTCCGCCGGACGCCCCTCCTTGCGCAGTAGCACGAGTCTGCCTCTCTTCCACCGCCTAGGGAACCTGCCCTCCCGCAAACAACGGTCGAACAGGTCCGTCAGACGGCATCCGAGGACTTCCTGTGCGAGGGCCCACGCCCGACCGGGAATGCCGTCAGGCCCCGGCGCCGTGTTCTTTGCCCTCATTTTGGCAACGGCCACCGCCAGTTCGTTGGCTGCTATGGCTGGTGGGAAATCATCCTCAACACTGCCGCGCAACCGCGAGACCCCCATGGTGGGAGGAACAAAGTCCGTCCCCGGGGCACCGGGGAACAGTCCCTCGACCACTCTCTGTAGGATCACGGGCTGCAGAGTGCTGGTGACTGGAGGAGCCCAGGGGCGAAGCTTTTGCCTCACCAACCTGTACGGCCGCCCCCACGGATCGAGGTCCAGTGTCTCCAGCAGCTGTTGCCACGACCGCGTCTTTGCCTCGCGTATGGCTGCGCGGAGCGCTTTGGACGCTCCCCTATATGTGCCGTACAAGGAGTCGAGCTCTTCGGGCTCCTGACGTCTCCTCCTCCGGTACCGTTGGTACCGTCGACGCTCCGCTATGCAACGACGGCGCAGCTCAGCGATCTCGTCCGACCACCAGTAGACCTGACGCTTGGTCGGCGGCGTACCCACACGAGGCATGGCCGCGTCACAAACGCGAGCCATAGCCCCGCACAGACCGTCGGCTTCCACGTCCAGATCTACCGGTTCCGCCGGTTGAGCGTTCCACGCCTGAACGATAGCCGCCTCTTGCAGCAGCTCAACGTTCATTCGCTTCAAGGCCCACCGCGGACCGATCGCAGATGTTGGTTGGACAATCGGATCCAATCGCGACAACGAAACGCTAAACCGAATATACCGGTGGTCGGAGAGCGTCTCGTCATCAGTCACCTCCCAGTCTCCGACTCGCTGAGCAAGCTCAGGAGTCGAAAACGTCACGTCGATGACCGAGCCACCCCATCGCCGCACGCACGTCTGCTCGGTACCACGGTTGAGGACGCACAATCCTATCTCGGTGAGCCACTCGGTAACCGCTCTCCCCCGAGCGTCCGTCACCGGAGACCCCCACGCCGCGGACTTGGCGTTGAGGTCCCCGGCGACGAGAACGGGACGAGGGTGGCTCCTGCTCACCAAGGTCCCTACCTCGTCAAGGAGACCTTCGAGCTCGTAGAGTGGCCTATTAGGAGAGTGGTACATCCCAATGACCACAGCATGACCCACCCAGGCAGCAACAAACCCCCTACCCCTAACCACTCCATCCAGAGTCGGCGAGTAAAGCGGCGATTGCGTGGTGATGGCCACCAACCCATCAAGGTCACTAATCCAATCGGATCTAGTCGGGACCCTGTAGGGCTCCGTGATGACCGCCACTTGTACCGACCTCTCCGCCAGGCTCTGGAGCAAGAGATCCTGTGCCCCGGCAGAGTGGTTGATGTTCGCCTGGAGGAATGTCAGCCCCATGCTAACCTACCTCCATGCCCGTCATCTGCTTCCCTGCCGGGGCGGTCGGCTGCGACTTGGCCTTGGCCTCAGCCGCCACCGACTTACTATACGCCCCTTTCTTACTCGGGGGCTTGGCGCAAGCTTTGCCCCCGGAAAGGTGCCCTGCAGGTTTCCCCGCAGTCGCACATAGGCTGCAATGGGGATCCGCAGTACAAGCGCTGGCTTTATGGCCAACGCGGCCACAACGATAGCACTCGTCGCTGCGATCAGTTTCCGATTTGCACTGGGCCTTTATGTGGCCCGGCATCAGACATCTGAAGCAGCGGCGAGGCCTGGCGTCCAGGATTTTCACCTGGGCCGCCACCCAGCCGACATAAAGACGGCCGCCATTGGAAGTGACCCTCTTTGCTTCCGTAATTGGGCAACGGATAAAGGCCGTGCCCATTCCCCCCCATCCCCTTCGGATGTCCCCAACTTTGTAATCGCCAGGAGACCCTCCACCTGCCCTGACCAGAGCGTGAGTAAGCTCAGCGCCGTCCACGCTGTCATCAAGGCCACTCACACGGAGATCCACCGTGACGACAGGTCTCGCGATGCGCACATCCTCTACTCCCTGGAAGACCTCCCTGAGCCTTGCAGCCAGGGAGTCAGCCTTTTCGGCTTTGTCCACTCCAGGGACCTCGAGGACGCGCGCACCCGTGGCGGCGGTCCTCATCTTTATCGGTGGAACGCCCAGGGCCTGAAGATCAATCTTCTCCCTGGCGTCCGCCAGCACCTTGGCATAAGTGAGGCCTTTTTCCGCCGACCCCGGCTGCAGTGTGATAACCACAGCCGCAGTTCGAGGCGACCGGAGCTTGTCCTTTTTCTTCTTTTTCTTTGGTTTCACCTTCTTCAGCTTCTTAGCTGTAGTTGCCGAAGGCGATTCCTCAGCCTGTGCTCTGTGGTGCTTACCAGTCCCCTCTGATCTCTTTTTAAGGCCCCGCCTGGCCACCGTGCTCCATTGCTCCAGCAGCGCCGCTGGCTGTGAAGCCGTAGCCGCCGATGGGGCAGAGCTCTTCAAAGCAGGACCAACCTTAGTGGTGGCAGCGTTCCCTTTCTGCTTCGGAGTGCCCTTCTTGGACTTTGTCACGGGTGCACTGGCTGCCACTGCAGCATTGCGCCTGTCCGCCGCTAGAGGTGGCCGTAGCCGCTGCTCCGGCAGCAGTCGCGACTCGATGTTTTCAAAGCGGGCATCTAACATCGCTCCAAATTGCGATGTTAATGCCCGCGTTATCTCCTCCATGTTCTGTCCTGCTACTGCATGTCGACCTTCAGCAACAGGGTGCGCTTTGGAGGCCTTCAGTTCCACGTTCTCCTTGCGCAATTTAGCAATTTCCTCCTCCATCTTCTTTACTTCAGCCGTTTGTTTCTTTTTGGCTTCAGCCAGCAAGGCCACCTCCTCTGTAACAGACATTTTTAGCTGCTCATCAAAGAGTGAGGCGGCGATTGCCACCGAGTCCTTCAGCCGCTTTACAAATATCCCCTTTAAATTAGAGGACCTTGTGGCCACCTTCGTTATTAACTCCATGGATTCATGGAAGATGCGCTGCCTTTCAGCCGCATCCAATCCTACTCCATGGACTGCAGAAGAAGGCTCAGACATCTTATTGAGTCTGGAGAGAGTTACCTCTCTCTGTCGCCTTATGTCCTCCGCCAGCTCCATCTCGGCATTCAATTTCATTTCGGCCTCCTTCGCCTTCAGATATTCAGCCTTAGCTTTTGCGAGACCGACATATTCACCTGTAGTCGGGGGCCGTCCTCGTCCACGCCGGGCCGGAGCCACCTTGGGCTTCGGCTTATCGGACTCGTCCGAGTTAATATCGTCAGAGTCTAAATCTCCTCTGCGGCGTTTCCGCCACAAACCAGTTGAAGCTCCCGAAACTCGGGATGCCACGGTCCGTACGCTGGCATCTGAAGCGTCGCCCGCATCGGCGTCCGACATCATCAGTACTTCCACATTATCCATGGGGCATATAGAGCCCCTGGCTCCCTTCAGCAGATCTTGTTGGGCATCTGTTGCTCCCCCCGTATACATGGAGCAGACAGAGCTGGTCTTTGAACTCAGCTCTGTGAGGGATTCCCCGAACGCAGTACGTCCGGGACCCTCCCGGGGAATCGTATTTTTAGCAGCTGCCATCATTGTGGTTTAGTTTAACGTCCTACGACGTGCCACCCCAGACTGAGGACCCCTCAGCCATTCATCCCGGCACCGGGTGGCGGGCTTGGGATTAGGGTGATTTTTTATAGGGGTTTTCTTCCCCGCGGCCCGAAGACCCCCGGTCCTGACAAGCAGGATTACGGGTTGGGCCGATCGGTGGTCTGTACCAGACCGGTCCGTCGCCCCCGCTTGCGCCGCCATTACTTGGCATAATGCCAAGACGCCGACCAAGCCCCGCAACCACAAGTGGCTGCCACAAACACATCCACCTCGTCGCCGCTACTCAGCATAAGGCTGAGACGTCGACCCTCCTCCGCAATCACTCGGATTGCTTGCCCTAAGGCCCTACATCTGGTCACGAGACCCCTGCCTACCAGCCTTTCGGCTCTGGCCTACGGCCTCGTGGCCCCTACCTCTCGCGCTATAGCGCCTGACCTCCTGATCATTACACACCTAACGACCATGAGGCCCCTCCTATCGGCCATCGGCCGACCTAACGGCCTTGCAGCCCCTAGGGGTCTCTTACTTAGCATAAGTCTATGAGCAGCAAGTTTCCGCAACCATGACACACCTAACCTACCCTACCAGCCCTACTGAGAACCTTGAACCTACCAGTTACCACAATACCACTAGGCCTCCGGAAATTCAGCCGCCGGATAAGCCGACGTTGCCCGAGGTACACCACGAGGAGGTAAACCGGCACCGTACCCCAACCTAACCTAACCTAACCTAACCTAACCTAACCTAACCTAACCTAACCTAACCTAACCTAACCTAACCTAACCTAACCTAACCTAACCTAACCTAACCTTTTTTTTTTTTTTTTTTTTTTTTTTTTTGTTTACGCGGTCCGAAATGCATTTACGCACCCCCCTGGGTTACCAACAGGATCCAGGGGGAGTGTCGGGCTCGATGGCACACAGGCTCGACTATTGTCTCGAATCCATGTGCCACAATACCGACTAAAACATGACCACGACGCCTTCTTCCGTCATTATGAGGCACCGAAGGATCGTCAAGAGACATTCCACTCCGGCACCCCGACGGTTGGCCTTTCCGGCCCCTTCCGATTCCCCAGCCCTGCCCCCCACTCGGTATACCCGTGAGGGAGGCAGTCATTGTGGGGTCTGTCATTCACCCATTGTGTGCCCCCACGCGCCCCCCCCCTCCCTTACTGGAGAGGAAGGGGCACGCGGGGGCCAGCCGCCGTAATCGGCGATAGCTTCAAGGCGGAGGGAGGAGGTGGACGTAGCGCCGTCTCCTCCTCCCTGGTCGGCCTCTGCGGCCCGGATCAGCGAAAGCATCAGCTTCGCGTTGCCTCTCCGCGGCCTCCTTCTGTGCAATCACTGATTCGCAAAACGAGGCCATGGCCGTCCAGCACCTGCCGCTGTCAAGCATCGCCTTTACGATGGACGACAACGACAGGTCTCCGCCCATTACTACCACCAGGTCACAGCGCTGAGGCTGCCAGGCGGCGCATTCCTCCAGAGTGTGGCGCACCGAATCAACTGGCGCATCACACTCATGGCAGCCGGGTGTTGGCTCCCTACCAATGCGGTGCAGGTACTCACCGAAGCACCCGTGTCCGGTGAGTACCTGCGCCATCCTAAAAGTAATTCCCCCCTTGTTTCTCCCCAGCCAACGGCCGAGATGCGGACGGATTGCCTCTACCGTCCACAGTCCAGCCGCCGGGGACGCTAGGTCCTCTGCCCAACGCCGGACCAGGGCGCGTTGTGCGACCTTTTTGGTCCATCCCTCCTGTCCCTCATGGACCAGTCGCCCTCCAACTGTCACTAGGCTCCGATACGTTTCCGCGAGCAACTCCGCCTACCGATCCCAGGGTGGGTCACCCGCGAGAAGTGTGGCAGCCGTCCAGGACACTGTGCGGTATCCTCTGATTGCTCTCAGCGCTATCGCCCTCTGTGGTTTTCTGAGAAGGGCCCTGTTCTTTGCGGTGAGAGCATCCGCCCAGATGGGCGCGCCGTACAACGCCATGGAGCGTACGATGCCAGAATATAGGCGCCGACATAAGGAGTTTGGCCCCCCGATATTGGGCAGGAGCCTACCGAGGGCTGCAGCCGCTCCCTCGAGCCTCGGAGCAAGTTGGGTAAAGTGCGCCCTGAAGCCCCACCTACCATCAAGGTACAGCCCCAGGTACTTCATTTGGGCCCGAATGGGCACGGGAGTTCCCTGTACTAAAATTTGCGCCCCACGGGGAGCGGCCCGGCGCGGGCCGTGGAAGAGGAGGGCCTCCGTTTTGTGTATGGAGACCCTCAGGCCCAACAGCCTTATACGATCCACCATGAGCGATACCCCAACTTCGGCCAGACGAGCCGCCGCCGCGAAGTCTCTCCTCCTCGCCGTTACAAGTGTGTCGTCCGCATAGCACAGTACTCTCATCCCTGAAAGAAGGGCGCCTCGCAGAGCCCAGTCAAATCCAATGTCCCACAGTACCGGCCCAAGCACCGATCCCTGTGGGACACCGCACCCCACACGACGCCGGAATAATCGCCTATTTCCGTCCTCCCACAGAATATATCTGCCCTCAAGGTACGCCTCCAACAGTCTCCTAAGGTGTTCGGGCACTCCGTGGTATCGGAGCGCTTCCCGCAGAGTCTCAAAAGGGAGACTGTTGAAGGCATTCTCTATATCGAGTAAGACCGCTAGGACCACTTCCCCTGCTGCCACCGCTTCGGTGGAGATGGCCTTCAGGGCGGCCAATGCATCAATTGTCGACCGGCCCGCCCTGAATCCGTACTGAGCCCCGGATAGTCCCGGCCCGACATCCTCGATGTGACGAACGAGACGGTCAGCGAGAATTTTCTCGAAAACTTTGGCAGTCTCACTCAGCAATACCAACGGCCTATAGGCAGACGGCGAGTCAGTCGGCCTGCCCTCCTTCCGTAACAAGCACAGCCTACCGGCCTTCCAGGAGCTCGGGAACTGCCCCGTCCTTATACATTGGTCGAGTAGATCCCGTAGCTCTCCACTCAACGCCTCCGCTACAATGTACAGTAATTTTCCAGGGACGCCATCCGGACCAGGTGCCTTCTTCCTGCCCTTGAGGCGAGTTATGGCTCGGTTTATCTCTTCCTCTGTGATAAGGGGAACGTTTTCTATCACCCTCTCCATAGCAGGCAAAGGAGCCATAAGAGGGGGGACGTGCTCCTCAGGATGCGGGAATAGGCCTCTCACCAGCCCCGTCAGGAGGTCCTGCGGTATCGTTTCAATGACAGGGGCGCCAACGGCGCGGAGTTTATTACGTGCTGATAGATATGGGCGCCCCCAGGGATTCCTGTCCAGGTCAGCCAGCATCTCCTCTCGGGCCATAGCTTTGGCCCGGCTTATGGCCAGCTGCAGCGCCTTTTTGGAATCGCGATACGTGTTATGCAGTTGGCTCTCAACTTCGGCATCCCGGTCGCGTCGACCTCGACTTCTTACATAGGCACGCCGCGCCGCGTTACAGGTCGCTCGGAGAGATGCTATCTCGAGCGACCACCAGTATACCTGACGACGCGGCGGCCTCCTTTGAGCTCTCGGCATTGCTGCGTCGCATACTTCCGTGAGACTCTTACGGAATCGGTCCGCGAGTTCCTCCACACTGGCACCGTCCCTGCCTCCTGAAGAGCCCCATCTCCGCAATATAGCAGCCTCTATTGCTATCTCCCGGTCCAGCTGACCGAGAGCCCACCGAGGAAATCTGCTGGGGCCCCGATGAGCCTCAGATGGCCTCGAAAGGGTGGAGGCTGTGAATCTGATGTACCTATGATCCGACAGCGTCTCCACCTCTTTCTCCACCCTCCAGTCACTGACTCCACGCGCGACAGCAGGGCTAGCAAAGGAGAGATCCACTATAGAACCTCCCTGACGACGCACGCAGGTGTTTACAGCTCCCCGGTTAAGGAGAATCAGACTTGACAGCAGGGCCCATTCTTCAACAGCCCTACCCCTGACATCCGTGACAGGACTACCCCATGCCCGTGACTTCGCATTAAAGTCGCCGAGTACGATGATTGGTCTCGGCGACAGTCTTCTAATAGCGGCGCTAACGGAGTCCAAAAAAGTCTCAAACTCCGCCAGGCAGCGGTTGGGAGAGAAGTATACTCCCACAACGACGAAGTCCCGCAGTCCCGCCACGGCATATCCATCACCCCTCTCTATGGGTGTCAGGGGAGGGCCACCATTTCCTCTAGATATGACGGCCACCATGCCGTTCAGGTCTCCCACCCAGTTGGAATGCGGGGGGACAAAATACGGTTCACTGACCACCGTCAAGTCAACTTGCCACTCCGCCATTGCCTGCAGCAAGAGGTCCTGTGCACCGGCGGAGTGATTTACATTTGCCTGGAGGAAGCCGTCGGACCTATTCATAGTGTGGCGGTGCCCCCTTGGGCTTGACGGCTTCCATTAGCTGTTGGTTGTAGCTGTCTCACTTTTTTAGTGGGAGGGGTACACTTCTTCCCTCCCATTATGTGCAACGACGGACGCCCCGCGTCTGAGCATACCGCACATCGGAGCGGCTGCCTACAGGTAGCGGATCTATGGCCAGACCCACCGCACCTGTAACAAAGTGCAGCCCTATCCACACCAGACGAGCAAAGCCGGCTTGTGTGCCCGAGTTCCAGGCACCTGTAGCAGCGTAGGGGCTTCGACTCCAAAACTTGAACTCTGGCTGTACTCCAGCCAACCATTAATCTTCTCGCGTCTGACAAGGTCCTGGCTGTGGCGATGGGGCACCGCACCTTGGCCATTCCCATCCTCCCCGGGCCACAGACAATCTCTCCGACACGGACATCCTCCACCTTGCAGCCGCCGGAGCGAACAACTGCAGCGGATAGCTTTTCTTTGGTGACCGAGTCATCCAATCCCGTCACCCTTAAGTCAGCGCTTTTGACCGGGCGGACAACATCGGCCACACCATCCAGGGCTTGGCGAAGCCCTTCCGCCAGCTTATCCGCCTGTTCCGGTGTCTGTTCTTTAGGGAGGCACAACATCCTCGCCCCAGTTACAGTGCGGCGCACTGTCAGGCCCTTATTGATTCCTAAGGTCGCCAGATCGACGGCCTTTTCAGCTCGCAGCAGGGCCTCAGCGTATGAGGTGCCCTTGCTGGCTGCTTCGGGCTGCAGTGTGATTATCACTGCTGATGTGCGCGGGGCGGCTAGCCTTGGTTTCACCTTGACTCCATCGCGTGCCCGTACAGGGGGCGCGCGCGCAGCTGACTCTGGTCCAGGCGCGACCACAGAGGTGGAAGATGGTAGACCCTTCTGTTTCCCTCCCCTCCTTACTACCGTTGCCCAGTTGGGTTCAGTTGTTGGAGGTACCAGCGGGGTAGGGATCGATGGCTCGGACACTGCCAGTGTAGGGGCGGCTGTCATATTATTCTCTGCCAGCCGTGGCGGACTGGTCGTCTTCGTGGGAAGAAGGTGGTCCTCCATTTCCGCAAACCGCTGATCTATCAGCTCGCGGACTGAACTTACAATGGACGACCTCATTTCCGCCACAGCATCCACTCCAAACATAGATGATGGGGCAGGTCGCGCCGAGGCCCTCATTTCACTGAATTCTTGGCGATGTGCCTTGATCTCAGACTTGAGAGCCTCTATTTCACGGCGCAGTCGGCCATTTTCGCTTCGTAGACGACGTACATCATCCGCCTCCGTCTTAGAGCAACCCGCCTCCACTATGGCCTGTAGTGCCGTGGCCGCTTCCTTCAGTTTTTTAATCAGCGGTCCCTGTATGTGACGTGATTTGGTTGCTATTTCTTTTATTTTAATAGCATGTCGTTCAGCAGCAGCGCAAAGCTCGTCCGGGCCCATAGTGTATGGGTCCTCCCTGGGAGACGGCTTCGACTCCAACTCCGCTTCGAGCGAAGCCCTAGGAGCCTCTTTTCGGAAGGCCCGTTTGGCCATTTGACGCTCGGCCTCTTGTAACTCGGCCTCGGCGTCCTTCTCCCTTATGGTTTCCAGAGCCCTGGCAAACCCATCATTGTATGTGTGGGCTGGCTCTTTGTTAAGCACAGGTCCACACTCAGAACTTTCCACTGGGCCAAGAGAGGTCGCTGCAGCTAGGGTGGTCTCGCCCTGCCGACACGATCGCATCGCTGCATGCTCCGACTGTGGAGAGGGACCGCGCAAACACACTGAGACAGGCGGTGGGACAACTGCGGACCGCACCGTCAGGTCCCGGACAGCGGATTGTGCGCGAGAACGCGTTAGGCGCACAGTTGGGGGTGAGGTAACGCCGCAGGTACCACTTTCTACATTCGGTGGCGCTACAGTACCACCCCCCTCGTCGATCGGATCTTGTATGTCATGGCGGACTACGTCCACCAGTTGTACATATGGGCCCTTTTTCCGGGGCGGAGTCCGCATACCAAACATAATAATTGCGAGATGTGGCGAAGGTGGGAACTGTAGTTAAAAAGTGTTTTGTGGCAAAACTACTGGGGTGAGGTCAGTGAGAAGGGTATATATTGAATGAAGGTGATGATACAGATGCAAAAGTGCAATAAAAATAATTTAAAAATAAATGTGATCTATGTGAGATATTATTTAGAGAATGTGATGTATGTGAGATGTTATTTTATGAATGCGATGTATGTTAGAAAGGAAATTAAGTTGATTAATAAGTATAATATATTATAGTATTAAATGTTATAAATGACTTATTTAGAGATAGGTGTGTGTATGTGAGATAGAGTTTTAAGGAAGTGATGTGATATATATGGAATGGTGTTTGTGAGTGCAATTAATTGAAGTTTTTTAATAATAAGTATTAAATTTGACAAGATGAAGAGATATTGTAAATAATTAAAAATAAATGTGTTGTATATGAGATAGTATATTGATAATGTGATGTATGTGAGTGAAGATTGAGTTATGTGAAGTGCTTATTTAATGTTAGGTGATATGTATGTAAGATGTAATCTTGTGAACGTGTTATAATTATATAAGAGGAGAAGATTGATGTGAGTATAAATGATAGCTTATGTTTGTGGTGTATCTCAGTAGGGTAGATAAGTTATTTATAATTTGGTGTTTTATGAACAATGTGAATAGTAATGAAGAATAATATAATGAATAGTTATTTAATATATTAAGATTTTTTTTTTTTTTTTTTTTTATGTGAGATGGTTTTTAGTGAATGTGATTTATGTGAGATAGGTTGATTGCAGATGTATGTTTATGTAATTTATGTTATTGTATTGATTACGGAAACAGATTATATAGGGTAGAAATCTTAAAATTATTTTTAGAAAATGTACATAATCTATTATATTTTGTAGTTTGTAAATTTGGATAAATTTAATTTATAATGCTGATGTTTGTATTTGTATATGTGTTGTTATATGAAATGAGGAACTCTTTATTTTAATATTTTAATTTTGGTGTTGTTTATTGCAATTTATTAATAAATTAATATATTATTATATAAATATGTTTTGTGTAATACTATAGATGTCGCTAGTTAGTATAGAGAGAATCTATAGATTATTTAGTTTTGCTATTAATCAATAGGTGGCTATATGCTACTCATTTAGTGGTGTATTAGGGTACTTTAATAAATGGGTATTGTACCAAAGATTTGGGTATAAGCGTAAAGTATTTGCGTGTTGTATTCAATGTTATTGACAGTTAGAAGGTTTAAAGTTTCAATAAATTATTATTATTATTATAATATGATGCTTTTTATTTATTTTTTAATTTATTTTATTTGTATGTGAGGTGGATAATATATATATATATATATAATATATGTATATATATTTTAATTTTTTAGTGTGTTATTTATATTATATGTAGTATTTAAGTTTTTATTATGTTAGGATGACTATGTTTTAATGATAAGAACCTTATTTTTTTTTTTTTATTTTAGGTGGGCAAAAATGTCCTACCGCACACCCCGCTGCCCGGGGAGACAACGGGGTAGTGTGGGGCTCTCACCCACTAAAAACCCACCGTGCGCCTCCACCCGCCCTTGCTACGGCGGATCACGGGAACCGCGTCGTTTCTCCGCGATCCGCAGGCGGCAGCCCCTTCGGGCACCCTCTCTTGTGTGACGCCCCGCGCACTTGGGCGTCACACCTTCGCGGTAGGCTTCCGCGGACGGCAGGGTACTCCCCGACCCCACCGTCCGCAGCCTCGGCTAGGGCGGCATCAGGCGCAGGTAAGCGCGCGCACGCCGCCCCGCGCGCCGGCGGCGAATCGGGTCCGCGAAGGAGGATTCCTCCCGGGCCCTCTCCGCCGCCTCCTTCCGCGAGATGACAGCCTCGCAGAAGGCGGCGACCGCGGTCCAGGCCCTGTCACTGCCAACCATCGCTCGCGCAACGGCCGGCAGCGACAGGTCCACGCCTATGACTGCAGCGAGTTCCCGACGCTGCACATCCCAGGCCGGGCACGACTCGAGCGTGTGCTGCGCCGAGAGGGGGGCCCTGGGCGCGGAGCTTGTTGAGCGCCGCGCGGTACGGGCGTCCCCAGGGGTCACGCTCGAGACTGATGGAAAATGCGCTGTCTCTCAGCTGCATCTAATCCTTCTCCATGGGCTGCAGAAGCAGGTTCAGACATTTTCGCGAGCCTCGTCAGAGTTTCTTCTCGATGCAGTCTTATGTCCTCCGCCAGCTCCATCTCAGCATTTAATTTCATTTCGGCCTCCTTGGCCTTGAGATACTCTGCCTTAGCTTTCGCTAGGCCGACGTATTGGCCAGTCGTTGGTGGCCGCCCCCGTCCACGCCGGGCTGGGGCTACCTTAGCCTTCGGTTTATCAGAATCGTCTGACTCAATGTCATCCGAGTCCAGTCCTCCTCTGCGGCGCTTCCGCCACATTCCAGAAGATGACGCCCTAGAAACCCGGGACGCCACTGTGCGCACACTCGTGTCGGATGCATCATCCGCGATATCCGCATCTGACCCTATCACGACCTCCACATTTATAGGGCTTTTAAAACCCTCTGCTCCCTTCATCTTCTTTCTAAAGGCATCTGTTGTCCCCCCCGTATACAAGGGACAGACAGAGTCGGTGTTTAAACGCGACTCTGTGAGGGATTCCCCGGACGCAACACGTCCAGGACCCTCCCGGGGAATAGTCTTTTTCGCATCTGCCATGTTGTTTAGTTTAACGTCCTTCGACGTGCCACCCCAGACTGAGGACCCCTCAGCCATTCGTCCCGTCACCGGGTGGCGGGCTTGGGATTAGGGTGATTTTTTATAGGGGTTTTCTTCCCCGCGGCCCGAAGACCCCCGGTCCTGAAAAGCAGGATTACGGGTTGGGCCGATCGGTGGTCTGTACCAGACCGGTCCGTCGCCCCCGCTTGCGCCGCCGTTACTCGACATACTGTCGACACGCCGACCAAGCCCCGCAACCACAAGTGGCTGCCACGTCGCCGCTACTCAGCATAAGGCTGAGACGCCGACCCTCCTCCGCAACCGCTCAGTTGCCTGCCCTAAGGCCCTACGTCTGGTCACGAGACCCCTGCCTACCAGCCTTTCGGCCTTGGCCTACGGCCTCGTGGCCCCTACTTCTAGCGCTATAGCGCCTGGCCTCCTGATCTTTATACACCTAACGACCATGAGGCCCCTCCTATCGGCCATCGGCCGACCTAATGGCCTTGCGGCCCCTAGGGGTCTCTTACTTAGCATAAGTCTATGAGCAGCAAGTTTCCGAAACCATGACACACCTAACCTACCCTACCAGCCCTACTGAGACCCTAGAACCTACCAGTTACCACAATACCACTAGGCCTCCGGAAATTCAGCCGCCGGTTAAGCCGACGTTGCCCGAGGTACACCACGAGGAGGTAAACCGGCACCGTACCCCAAACCTTTTTTTTTTTTTTTTTGTTGACCGTGGGAAAATGCAATCTTTACGCACATTCAGAACTTCTGCCTCCAAGTCCCAAGGCAGAGAGCCGGCGAGAGCGCATGCCACCTCATGTGAGAGTGTGCGATACCCCCTGCACACTCTCACCGCCATAACCCTCTGAGCCTGCCGGAGAACAGCAGTCTCCAAAGGCTTTAGTGACCCCGCCCATATAGGGGCCCCATAGAGGGCCATTGAGCGCACCACCGCCATGTAAAGGCGGCGACAGCTCCCATTCCCACCTCCAATATTAGGCAGCAGCCTAGATAGTGCCCCCGCAGCCCTTGTGAGCTTCGGGGACAACTGCCTCATATGGGCACCGTACCCCCATCTACATCCAGATGCCCAACGATGCGAGAGGCGAGAACACGCTCAAAGAGCTTCCCCGCCTCGTCGAGGAGCACAATCGGGCGATATCCCGCCGGCTCGTCCGCCGGACGCCCCTCCTTGCGCAGTAGCACTAGTCTGCCTCTCTTCCACCGCCTGGGGAACCTGCCCTCCCGCAGACAGCGGTCGAACAGGTCCGTCAGACGGCATCCGAGGGCTTCCTGTGCAAGGGCCCACGCCCGACCGGGAATGCCGTCTGGCCCCGGCGCCGTGTTCCTTGACCTCATTTTAGCAACAGCCACCGCCAGTTCGTTGGCTACGATGGCTGGTGGGGAATCATCCTCGACACTGCCACGCACCCGCGAGACCCCCATGGTGGGAGGGACAAAGTCCGTCCCCGGGGCACCGGGGAACAGTCCCTCGACCACTCTCTGTAGGATCACGGGCTGTAGAGTGCTGGTGACTGGAGGAGCCCAGGGGCGAAGCTTTTGCCTCACCAACCTGTACGGCCGCCCCCACGGATCGAGGTCCAGTGTCTCCAGCAGCTGTTGCCACGACCGCGTCTTTGCCTCGCGTATGGCTGCGCGGAGCGCTTTGGACGCCCCCCTATATGTGCCGTACAAGGAGTCGAGCTCTTCGGGCTCCTGACGTCTCCTCCTCCGGTACCGTTGGTACCGTCGACGCTCCGCTATGCAACGACGGCGCAGCTCAGCGATCTCGTCCCACCACCAGTAGACCTGACGCTTGGTCGGCGGCGTACCCACACGAGGCATGGCCGCGTCACAAACGCGAGCCATAGCCCCGCACAGACCGTCGGCTTCCACGTCCAGATCTACCGGTTCCGCCGGTGGAGCGTTCCACGCCTGAACGAGAGCCGCCTGTTGCAGCAGCTCAACGTTCATTCGCTTCAAGGCCCACCGCGGACCGGTCGCAGATGTTGATTGGACAATCGGATCCGATCGCGACAACGAAACGCTAAACCGAATATACCGGTGATCGGAGAGCGTCTCGTCATCAGTCACCTCCCAGTCTCTGACTCGCTGAGCAAGCTCAGGAGTAGAAAATGTCACGTCGATGACCGAGCCACCCCATCGCCGCACACACGTCTGCTCCGTACCACGGTTGAGGACGCACAATCCAATCTCGGTGAGCCACTCGGTAACCGCTCTCCCCCGAGCGTCCGTCACCGGAGACCCCCACGCCGCGGACTTGGCGTTGAGGTCTCCAGCGACGAGAACGGGACGAGGGCGGCTCCTGCTCACCAAGATCCCTACCTCGTCAAGGAGACCCTCGAGCTCGTGGAGTGGCCTATTAGGAAAGTGGTACATCCCAATGACCACAGCATGACCCACCCAGGCAGCAACAAACCCCCTACCCCTAACCACTCCGTCCAGAGACGGCGAGTAAAGCGGCGATTGCGTGGTGGGGGGGTTCCGGCCAACGCGCAGGCTGCATCGCACGAGACCGTGCGGTACCCGCGTATTGCCCTGACCGCTACGACCCTCTGTGGATGCCACAGAAGGGCCCTATTGTGAGCGGCCAGGGACTCCGCCCACACGGGCGCGCCGTACAGTGCCATTGACCGTACTACCCCCGCGTAGAGTCGTCGACACGCGAGACTCGGTCCGCCCAAATTCGGCATCAGTCGCCCGAGGGCGGACGCCGTGCCGACGAGCTTTGGCGCAAGACGGCGGAAGTGCTCGTCAAAGTGCCACCGTCCATCCAATACCAGGCCCAGGTACTTGATGTGGGCCTGGATTGGAAAGCCCACACCGTTGACCGTTATCGAGGCGCCGGCGGGTGGGCCGCGTCGGGGCCCATGGAAGAGTAGGGCCTCCGACTTTTCAAGGGCCACCCTAAGCCCCAGCGCCTCGATCCGCCTGACCACCTCCGCGGTTCCTGAGGTGGCCAGCGTTGCCGCCTCCTCGAGGGTCCCGCCCCGGGCTGTGACGAGCGTATCGTCTGCGTAGCAAATTACGCCCAGCCCGGGGGGGAGCCGGCCACGGAGGACCCAGTCGTAGCCGATGTCCCACAGGAGCGGCCCTAGAACCGAACCCTGCGGGACGCCGCACAACATAGCCCTCCTTACAACGTCCCCTTCCCGGTCCACGAAGAGGACGCTGCGGCCGTCGAGGTAGTCCGCCACCAGCCGCCTTAGGTAGAGGGGCACTCCATGGTACCGGAGTGCCTCCTTGATGCAGCCGAATGGCAGACTATTGAAGGCGTTGGCGATGTCGAGCGACACCGCCAACAGCACTTCCCTCGAGGTGACGGCCTCCGCAGCCGCAGCCTTCAAGCGCAGGATGGCGTCGACCGTAGACCGACCCGCCCGAAATCCGAACTGGGCATCGGACAGGTCGGGGCCGACCGCACCTAGGTGCCGGACGATGCGGGCAGCGACAACCCGCTCGAGCAGTTTGCCCGCCTCGTCCAGCAACACGATGGGCCTGAAGGCCGCGACTGTATTCGGAGACCGTCCCGGCTTCGGCAGGAGCACGAGCTTCCCCTCCTTCCAGCAGTCAGGGAACCGTCCGGACACCAGGCAAGCGTCGAACAGTCCCCTGAGGCGGGGCTCTAGGTGGTCGAGGACCAGGGCCAGCACTCGGGCGGGAACCCCGTCCGGCCCGGGGGCGGCGCTTCTCCGCATACGCGCTGTCGCCGCCCCCATTTCCGTCGTCGTCACGGGCGGTACCTCCCCGTCGTCGGCCTCCCGGTCGTCATCTGGCGGAGCCATGACCGGGGGCGTGTGCACCGCCCGTGAAGGGAATAGTCCCTCAACCACCTCAGAGAGGAAGCCCGGCTGGAGGGTCTCCGTAAGGGGGGGGCCCTGGGCGCGGAGCTTGTTGAGCGCCGCGCGGTACGGGCGTCCCCAGGGGTCACGCTCGAGACCCTCCAGCATGTCCTGCCTTTTCGCTTCTTTGGCGCGACAGATGGCCAGCTTAAACGCGGCGCGCGCTCTGTTGTACGCCGCATACAGCCGGCCCTCCCGCTCTTCGTCGCGGATTCGGCGACGGCGACTGCGGGTGTAGGACCTCCGGGCACGAATACAGGCCGCACGGAGGTCCGCCAGCTCCGGGGACCACCAGTAGACCCCCTTCCGTCGGGGCGGGCGCCGCACGCGGGGCATGGCCGCATCGCAGATCTGCGTAAGCATGCCGCGAATGCGGCCAGCCTCGGCGCCCACGTCTTCCGTCAGGGGGGGAGGCAGCCAAGATTGAAAGATGGCCGCCTCCACCAGCAGCTCCCGGTCGAGCCTACCCACAGCCCAACGCGGAAAAGCGGGAGTTCTGTCCGCCACGTGACCCCTGCTGGCGCCCTGAAGGGTCCGGGAGACCTCTATCTGAATGTATCTGTGGTCAGATAGGGTCTCGACCTCCTCCAGGACTCGCCAGCTCCTTACACGTGCGGCGACATCGGGGCTAGCGAACGAAAGGTCCACTATCGACCCGCCCCCGCGCCGCACGCACGTTAGGGCGGACCCTCGGTTTAGCAACACGAGGTCCGCCGCTTCCGCCCACTCTTGGACCGCCGCACCTCGGGCATCCGTCCTGGGGGACGCCCACGCCGTTGATTTGGCGTTGAAGTCCCCCAGCACGAGCACAGGGCTCGGTGCCATACGCCGTATCGAGGTCTCCAGGCTGTGCAGGAAGACCTCGAAAGCCGCCAGACTACGATTGGGGGAGAAGTACACGCCATACAGCGTGACCCCTCCCCATTCAGCTGCCACATATCCCGTGCCCTTGTCCTTGACTGACAAGGGCGGGGAATGCGGCGCCGCCGACCCGACGACCGCCACGGAGCCATCCCCGCTACCCGCCCAATTGGGGCGATCGGGGACTACGTAGGGCTCCGCGGCTACGGCAACACCGATCGACCGCTCCGCCATGGATTGCAAAAAGAGGTCCTGCGCCCTGGCGGAGCGGCCGAGATTCCCTTGGAGGAGGATAGAGTCGTGCTCCATAAACTAGACCACGATATCCTCCTCCATGCGCTGCGGCGGTCTAGCCGCGCTGGGTTGGGCAGCCGGGGCCGATTGGCTGCCCACCCCCCTCTTAGGGCCTGACTTGGCCGGAGGCCTGCACCCCACCCGCCCCATGCAGTGGTTGGCGGGGCGGTTGCCCGCCGCACATGCGGGGCAGTGTGGGGCGGCAGTACAGGTCGCCGCCTGGTGCCCTGCCTGACCGCAGCGGAAGCAAAGCCCGCTGCAGTCAAAGCAGTTGGTGCACAGCGGCCGGGTGTGACCGACCGCCATGCACTTGTAGCACCTGGCAGGCCGGGGCTCCAACGCGGTTACCCGCGCGGCGCTCCAGCCCACCAGAAGTCTACCGGTGGCGACCAAATCTTTGGCCGCCGCGACAGGGCACGATGCCCAGACGGCACCCACACCACCTGGGCCTGGGCGAATGGTGCCCACCCGGACGGCGCTGCTGGGAGACCCGGTTTTCGAGGCGATTGCCTCCCGGATCTCTTCCGCCGTCACGGAATCGTCCAGCCCGGAAATGCGCAGTTCGGCGCACTTCACGGGTCTGGCGACCCGGACACCACTCTCAGCCGGGAACAGGCCCAGCAGCCTCGCGGCCATCGCGTCGGCCGTCTTGGCGCCCTCTGGCCCCAGGTACTCGAAAATTCGAGCACCTGTCCGGGCTTGGCGGGAGCGAGCGGAGACGTCCCCGAGATCGGAGACGCTTATCTCCCGCCGGGCACGCTTCAAGACGGCCTCGTACGTCAGGCCCTTTTCCTTTCCCTCAGGCAGCACGGTGATCACCACCGCTGCTGCCTTGGGCACCTTTAATTTGCGCGACTTCTTCCGCTTGTTTTGCGGCGCCTTCGAGACCTCCCCCCTCTGAGATACTGGCGCCGCCTCACGCTCCGCGGCAACCCCACGACGTTTAGCCCGGGATCGCCGGGGCTCCACCACCTGCCAGTCCCCGACTGAGGACGTAGCAGCGGCAGGCCCGGGGGCAGAAGCCCGGGGTGTGACCACCGCAGCCCGCGAGGGTGCGGCAGCCTCTCGCGGCACAGAAGCGCGCGGAGGCGCAGCGGTGCCTGTTAAAGGTGGGAACTCCTCTCGGGGCTGACCCCTCGAGGCTTGTCCCGCCTTGCCTTTCTTTCTGTCCCGTTTTTTTTGGGCTGCAGGAGTCGGTGCTCCTGGTGCTGGTGGCTTTGCCGCTGCTGCAGCGAAAGACACATGGCCCCCTTGGCACGGCAGGGCTGTTGGTGCCGAGGCCGTTCCTCTTGTCTGCCGCTAGCGGTGGCCGCAGTCGTGGCTCCGGTGGCAACCTCGCGGCTAAAGCGTCGAACCGCGGACCAAAGACCGCAGCAACGCGGTCAATGATCACGCGGACCGCCTCGTCCTCTAGCTCCGGTCCGACGCTTGGCTGGGCGGTGGACGGACTCGGGGCAGCCGCGGGGAGCCCAAGCTCAACCCGCAGTCCGGCCTGTCCCTGCTCCAACTCTGCCATCCGTGCCTCGAGGCAGCGGTTAGCTTCGTCGAGGCGCTGATTCTGCGCCTCCAGACGAGCGTTCTGAGCCTCGAGGCGCTTGTTCTGCTCCGCCAAGCGCTGGACCGACAACGAGAGTTCATGTGCAGCGTCTTTGAGGCCGCGCACGAAGTTCCCCTTCAGGTTCCTCGAGCCTGCAGCCACCGTCTCCACTATTGCCACACTGTTGAGGGCCCTTTCCTCGACCTGGGCCGTCCCAATATGGCCCTCATCTGGGAGGCGGAGCTTTTCCGTTAAAAACGCCAGGTGCTCCTCGGCGTTCTGCTCCGCCTCCAGCCTTTTCAGGCTTAGGGTTTCTGCCCTACTGGCAGATGTGGCCCGAGGCGCAGGTGCCACAGGACGGCTCATGCCTCGACCCCTAACGCTATACTGCGCTTTCGGGGGAGGCGTCTCAGTAGGGCAGTCCTCTGATTCGGGCGGCCCACCACCCTGGGGCATGGTGCGCTTCCGCGACGGATGATCAACATCCATCTGCCCCGCACTTACGTCCGCCGCGGCTATTGTGCTGCCCGCCCTTCTGATATTTGCCCTTAGGGCGCAATCACTTTCTTCAGCAGCGGACATCTCGGAAGCCGAATTAGCGGCCGAGCTGTCCGTTGCCGAAGCTCCTCCTTTTCTCTTTCCGCGTCCCTTACGGGACCGAAACTTGCCTTTCGCGTCACGTAAAAACGCTTGTGGCGCGACTGATGTTGATGTGGAGGCCGTGTTTAAAGCCAGACCTCCATCGGCTGAGGCATCGGGTGTAGCACCCGATAAATTATTTTTATTAGAACCATTTACCATTTTGTTCCTACGGTCCCGGCTTAACCTAACCTAACCTAACCTAACCTTTTTTTTTTTTTTTTTTTTTTTTTTTGACCGTGGGAAAATGCAATCTTTACGCACATTAAGTCCCGCACGCTTCGGGGAAAGCAGTGCGGGGCGTGCCGGGCTCAGCAACCACCGGGGATAAGACCCAGTGGCGCCACTACCAGCTAAAAACACCACGGAGATCCCACCTCTCGGTTACGGCAGAGTTACGTGATCGGGAACACGCATCGCGACTCTGCCGGCCGATGTGTCCGCTTCACGCAGACCCCCTTGGAGCCATTCCCCCAGGAACTACGGCAAGACTCCTCAAGGCCCTATTGCAGGACGCCAGCTTCCCCTGCAGCCGACGCCCCAGGCCCCCTCAATGGGGACGGAGTGCGAGCCCTACGGGCCCGACCCCGCACCCTGCCCCTTCTCAGCGGCAACGAGAGAGGGTCAGCCTCCCTCTGTCGCTCATCAGCCTCCCGCTGCGAGAGCACCGCCTCACTGAACGCGGTCACCGCCCTCCAAGCCCTCTCATCTCCCACCATCTTTCTGATGATGGTGGGTAGAGAGAGATCGCCACCTACAACCGCGACCAATTCTTGCCGCCTTTCTTCTTCTCCCGGACATGCCTCCAGAGCGTGCTGCACGGTATCTTCCGCACAGCCGCACCGGTGACAGACCGGGGTCGCTTCCCTGCGGGCAACGTTGCACAGGTACCTCCCGAAACATCCATGTCCCGAGAGGACCTGCGTGAGCCTGAAGGTTAGCGCGCCATGTCTGCGCGTGACCCATTCAGCGAGTACAGGCCGTATCGCCTCGAGAAGCCGACGAGCTCCAGATCCCCTTTGCGAGTGCTCAAGGAGCCTCCCGCGCCAGGTCTCCAGGGCAAGCGACCTCCCCTCGTCCCGCCATCGAACCACTTCCGCTGCAGACGGAAGTTCGCCTCGCGCCTTCGCCCGCTCCTTCCGCCAAAAGACTGAGGACAGAACTTCTGCCTCCAAGTCCCAAGGCAGAGAGCCGGCGAGAGCGCATGACACCTCATGTGAGAGTGTGCGATACCCCCTGCACACTCTCACCGCCATAACCCTCTGAGCCTGCCGGAGAACAGCAGTCTCCAAAGGCTTTAGTGATCCCGCCCATATAGGGGCCCCATAGAGGGCCATTGAGCGCACCACCGCCATGTAAAGGCGGCGACAGCTCCCATTCCCACCTCCAATATTAGGCAGCAGCCTAGATAGTGCCCCCGCAGCCCTTGTGAGCTTCGGGGACAACTGCCTCATATGGGCACCGTACCCCCATCTACTGTCGAGCACGACAGCGAGGTATCTCAGAGTCGACCCGACAGCAATGGAGGTACCCCCCACAACGATTTCTGAGCCTGAGGGCGGCGCCTTCCGAGGACCATGGAAACAAATGGCCTCGGACTTGTGCAATGCCACGCTCAGGCCCAGCGATCTGATCCGGTCGACGATGACCGCCACCCCGGCCGTCACAAGTATCGCGGCCTCCCTGTAATTGTTCCCCCGTGCAGTCACCAACGTGTCGTCAGCGTAGCAAACCACGTCGACGCCACGAAGGTTCGCGCACCGGAGGACCCAATCGTACCCCACGTTCCATAACAGAGGTCCTAAAACGGACCCCTGCGGAACGCCCCGGGTTACAGCACTACGCCGATCTCCCTCCGCCGTGGGGTAGACTACCTCCCTATCCGAGAGGTAGTCCCCGATCAGACGTCGGAGGTACCGAGGCACACCATGGTACCTCAATCCCTCCAAAATCGTGATCCACGGCAAAGAGTTGAAGGCGTTGGCAATGTCCAAGGATACCGCCACCATGACGCCTCCCCCGGCACACGCCGCCTCCGACAAGTCGCGAAGGCACGAGATGGCGTGCATCGTCGACCGACCCCTACGGAACCCGTACTGCCTGTCGGCCAAGTCCGGGCCAGGCCCCTCCAGATGCCCAACGATGCGAGCGGCGAGAACACGCTCAAAGAGCTTCCCCGCCTCGTCGAGGAGCACAATCACCGGCTCGTCCGCCGGACGCCCCTCCTTGCGCAGTAGCACGAGTCTGCCTCTCTTCCACCGCCTAGGGAACCTGCTCTCCCGCAAACAACGGTCGAACAGGTCCGTCAGACGGCATCCGAGGACTTCCTGTGCGAGGGCCCACGCCCGACCGGGAATGCCATCAGGCCCCGGCGCCGTGTTCTTTGCCCTCATTTTGGCAACGGCCACCGCCAGTTCGTTGGCTGCTATGGCTGGTGGGAAATCATCCTCAACACTGCCGCGCAACCGCGAGACCCCCATGGTGGGAGGAACAAAGTCAATCCCCGGGGCACCGGGGAACAGTCCCTCGACCACTCTCTGTAGGATCACGGGCTGCAGAGTGCTGGTGACTGGAGGAGCCCAGGGGCGAAGCTTTTGCCTCACCAACCTGTACGGCCGCCCCCACGGATCGAGGTCCAGTGTCTCCAGCAGCTGTTGCCACGACCGCGTCTTTGCCTCGCGTATGGCTGCGCGGAGCGCTTTGGACGCCCCCCTATATGTGCCGTACAAGGAGTCGAGCTCTTCGGGCTCCTGACGTCTCCTCCTCCGGTACCGTTGGTACCGTCGACGCTCCGCTATGCAACGACGGCGCAGCTCAGCGATCTCGTCCGACCACCAGTAGACCTGGCGCTTGGTCGGCGGCGTACCCACACGAGGCATGGCCGCGTCACAAACGCGAGCCATAGCCCCGCACAGACCGTCGGCTTCCACGTCCAGATCTACCGGTTCCGCCGGTTGAGCGTTCCACGCCTGAACGATAGCCGCCTCTTGCAGCAGCTCAACGTTCATTCGCTTCAAGGCCCACCGCGGACCGGTCGCAGATGTTGGATGGACAATCGGATCCGATCGCGACAACGAAACGCTAAACTGAATATACCGGTGGTCAGAGAGCGTCTCGTCATCAGTCACCTTCCAGTCTCTGACTCGCTGAGCAAGCTCAGGAGTCGAAAACGTTACGTCGATGACCGAGCCACCCCATCGCCACACGCACGTCTGCTCGGTACCGCGGTTGAGGACGCACAATCCTATCTCGGTGAGCCACTCGGTAACCGCTCTCCCCCGAGCATCCGTCACCGGAGACCCCCAAGCCGCGGACTTGGCGTTGAGGTCCCCGGCGACGAGAACGGGACGAGGGCGGCTCCTGCTCACCAAGGTCCCTACCTCGTCAAGGAGACCCTCGAGCTCGTGGAGTGGCCTATTAGGAGAGTGGTACATCCCAATGACCACAGCATGACCCACCCAGGCAGCAACGAACCCCCTACCCCTAACCACTCCGTCCAGAGCCGGCGAGTAGAGCGGCGATTGCGTGGTGATGGCCACCAACCCATCAACGTCACCGACCCAATCGGGTCTCGACGGGACCGTGTAGGGCTCCGTGACAACTGCCACTTGCACTGACCTCTCCGCCAAACTCTGGAGCAAGAGATCCTGAGCCCCGGCAGAGTGGTTGACGTTCGCTTGGAGGAATGTCAGGCCCATCCTAACCCACCTCCATGCTCGCCATCTGCTTCCCTGCCGGGGCAGTCGGCTGCGACTTGGCCTTGGCCTCAGTCACCACCGACTTACGGTGCGCTCCTTTCTTACTCGGGGGCTTGGCGCAAGCCTTACCCCCGGAAAGGTGGCCCGCAGGTTTCTCTCAGGCTCTCCAGAGCCCGGTGAGCCAGTCTGGCCCCACCGACTCCGACGCCTGGTCTATCCGCTGTGCCCTCTGCTGAGTCAGAGGGACACGCGGAGACCCGTCCTGTCCGGAATTTTAGCCGCCGGCGACTGCCGACGTTGCCCGGGGTGCACCACTAGGAGGTAAACCGGACAAATTAGCACCCAACCATTTTTTTATTTTATTTTTTTATTTTTTATTTTAGGTGGGCAAAAATGTCCTACCGCACACCCCGCTGCCCGGGGAGACAATGGGATAGTGTGGGGCTCTCACCCACTAAAAACCCACCGTGCGCCCTCACCCGCCCTTGCTACGGCGGATCACGGGAACCGCGTCGTTTCTCCGCGATCCGCAGGCGGTAGCCCCTTCGGGCACCCTCTCTTGTGCGACGCCCCGCGCACTTGGGCGTCACACCTTCGCGGTAGGCTTCCGCGGACGGCAGGGTACTCCCCGACCCCACCGTCCGCAGCCTCGGCTAGGGCGGCATCAGGCGCAGGTAAGCGCGCGCACGCCGCCCCGCGCGCCGGCGGCGAATCGGGTCACGCAGAGATTGCGCTTGGCGAGGGGCGGCTGCCCCCCGCCCGCGCCGTCGACGCCCGCCGATAAACGTCGGCGAGCACTTCCGCCTCCAGATCCCAAGGGGGGGTTCCGGCCAACGCGCAGGCTGCATCGCACGAGACCGTGCGGTACCCGCGTATTGCCCTGACCGCTACGACCCTCTGTGGACGCCACAGAAGGGCCCTATTGCGAGCGGCCAGGGACTCCGCCCACACGGGCGCGCCGTACAGTGCCATTGACCGTACTACCCCCGCGTAGAATCGTCGACACGCGAGACTCGGTCCGCCCAAATTTGGCATCAGTCGCCCGAGGGCGGACGCCGTGCCGACGAGCTTTGGCGCAAGACGGCGGAAGTGCTCGTCAAAGTGCCACCGTCCATCCAATACCAGGCCCAGGTACTTGATGTGGGCCTGGATTGGAAAGCCCACACCGTTGACCGTTATCGAGGCGCCGGCGGGTGGGCCGCGTCGGGGCCCATGGAAGAGTAGGGCCTCCGACTTTTCAAGGGCCACCCTAAGCCCCAGCGCCTCGATCCGCCTGACCACCTCCGCGGTTCCTGAGGTGGCCAGCGTTGCCGCCTCCTCGAGGGTCCCGCCCCGGGCTGTGACGAGCGTATCGTCTGCGTAGCAAATTACGCCCAGCCCGGGGGGGAGCCGGCCACGGAGGACCCAGTCGTAGCCGATGTCCCACAGGAGCGGCCCTAGAACCGAACCCTGCGGGACGCCGCACGACATAGCCCTCCTTACAACGTCCCCTTCCCGGTCCACGAAGAGGACGCTGCGGCCGTCGAGGTAGTCCGCCACCAGCCGCCTTAGGTAGAGGGGCACTCCATGGTACCGGAGTGCCTCCTTGATGCTTGATGATGGTTTTGGTACCAGGGTGCTCTTTTAAGACACCAGTGTTGCCCACGTAGGGTTCTTGAACTAGGGCTATTTGCACTCCTTTCTCCTTGACCGTCTGCAGTAATTCGGCAGTTGCCAGTTATGATCTTCGGAGATTAGCTTGAACGATGTTGATTTTCATCTGATAGGGGTTATGATTGTTTAGCCCTAAGGTGCCCTTAGCAGAGGTAGGTTATTTTGGACCTCGCTATATTATCCCATTTATGTCTTTCCGGGCACTCTTCACTGTATGCATGATGTGCTGCATCTGCAGATGCTCCGGGTGGTTTAGAACTGTTAAGACAGTTAATACATGCTGGAGATTTTTTTGCGATTCTGCTTGGACATTCTTCCCACTTGTGGTTTTTCCCGCAATAGCTACACCGGTCCTTTTCTTCTTTGCACAGTGTTTTAGTGTGCCCGTAGGCCAGGCATCTTATGCACTGTACAAGTGGGGAGTGGTCTGCAACTGGTCGGCGTTGCAGGCCGATGTAGATTTTCCCCGCTTCTAGGAGGTTTTTGTGGATTTTCGGGGAAACCTCCAGGACCGGGTGGCACTCTAGGTTGTTACGTGCCCTCTTCCTGTACCGAACTTTGACGATGCGCTCATTTTTGTTTACATCATTCAGGAGCTGCTTATTTTGTGCGAGAATATGTTCCACGATGTCGCTATCTGTGTGGTAGGAGAGAACATCTTTAATAATTATCAGAGGGTTATTGGTTTTGGCAATTTCTGCCTTGAGTTCTTTGTTACTTTTTAACCGGGTTTCCACTAAAGCAAGGTCGTCTTTGGTGTTGCAAGTGATTATCACTTTCTGGTTTTTGCCTTTCTTCACCCTATCCACCCTGGCCCCGGTGGTTTTGGGGTCTAGTGCCGTTCTTATTTGGTCTATTACATTGTCTCCGGTTTTGGTCTTGTCCGTACTGGAGATAATCAGCGTGTGGGTGTTTTGGGGTCTGATTATAGGCCTTTTTTCTTTAGCGGCCGCTGCGTACGTTTTATTACCGGTTGACTGTTGGGTTATCGCAGCCAGTTTTAATTCGGCATCTAGGCTTACACCCGGCTTTGGGGCTGCGATGGTCTCTTCCCTAATACCTTTGAGCTCCGATGTCATTGCTTTCAACCTCTCGTTTATTGGGACCAGGTGTTTACCAATGTCAACTGGCTGAGGGGCAGTGGATGTTGTTAGTGCCGATTTTACCTCAGTTAGGGCTGATTTAATTTCCTCATATGTATGTTTGCCGTTTTCTATTTCTGAACTTGTTTTTTCAATAACACGGTGTTGTTAGATCGGTTAGGTTAGGTCAACTCGACGGAATCGGGTGCTACACCCGATGCCTCAGCCGATGGAGGTCCGTCTTTAAACACGGCCTCCACATCAACATCAGTAGCGCCACAAGCGTTACTACGTGACGCGAAAGGTAAGTTTCGGTCCCGTAAGGGACGCGGAAAAAGAAAAGGAGGAGCTTCGGCAACGGACAGCTCGGCCGCTAATTCGGCTTCCGAGATGTCCGCTGCTGAAGAAAGTGATTGCGCCCTAAGGGCAAATATCAGAAGGGCGGGCAGCGCAATAGCTGCGGCGGACGTGAGTGCGGGGCAGATGGATGTTGATCATCCGTCGCGGAAGCGCACCATGTCCCAGGGTGGTGGGGGGCCCGAATCAGAGGACTGCCCTACTGAGACGCCTCCCCCGAAAGCGCAGTATAGCGTTAGGGGTCGAGGCATGAGCCGTCCTGTGGCACCTGCGCCTCGTGCCACATCTGCCAGTAGGGCAGAAACCCTAAGCCTAAAAAGGCTGGAGGCGGAGCAAAACGCCGAGGAGCGCCTGGCGCTTTTAACGGAAAAACTCCGCCTCCCAGACGAGGGCCATATTGGGACTGCCCAGGCTGAGGAGAGGGCCCTGAACAGTGTGGCCATAGTGGAGACGGTGGCGGCTGGTTCGCGAAACCTAAAGGGGAACTTCGTGCATGGCCTTAAAGACGCTGCGCACGAGATCTCGCTGTCGGTCCGGCGCTTGGCGGAGCAGAACAAGCGCCTCGAGGCTCAGAACGCTCGTCTGGAGGCGCAGAACCAGCGCCTCGATGAGGCTAACCGCTGCCTCGAGGCACGGATGGCAGAGTTGGAGCAGGGTCAGGCCGGGTTACGGGTTGAGCTTGGGCTCCCCGCGGCTGCCCCGGCTTCGTCCACTGCCCAGTCAGGCCCTGGTCTAGTTTATGGAGCACGACTCTATCCTCCTCCAAGGGAATCTCGGCCACTCCGCCAGGGCGCAGGACCTCTTCCTGCAATCCATGGCAGAGCGGTCGATCGGTGTTGCCGTAGCCGCGGAGCCCTACATAGTCCCCGATCGCCCCAATTGGGCAGGTAGCGGGGGCTTAGGGTGGCCCTTGAAGTCGGAGGCCCTACTCTTCCATGGGCCCCGACGCGGCCCACCCGCCGGCGCCTCGATAACGGTCAACGGTGTGGGCTTTCCAATCCAGGCCCACATCAAGTACCTGGGCCTGGTATTGGATGGACGGTGGCACTTTGACGAGCACTTCCGCCGTCTTGCGCCAAAGCTCGTCGGCACGGCGTCCGCCCTCGGGCGACTGATGCCGAATTTGGGCGGACCAAGTCTCGCGTGTCGACGACTCTACGCGGGGGTAGTACGGTCAATGGCACTGTACGGCGCGCCCGTGTGGGCGGAGTCCCTGGCCGCTCGCAATAGGGCCCTTCTGTGGCGTCCACAGAGGGTCGTAGCGGTCAGGGCAATACGCGGGTACCGCACGGTCACGTGCGATGCAGCCTGCGCGTTGGCCGGAACCCCCCCGTGGGATCTGGAGGCGGAAGTGCTCGCCGACGTTTATCGGCGGGCGTCGACGGCGCGGGCTGGGGGCAGCCGCCCCTCGCCAAGCGCAATCTCAGCGTGGCGGGAAGATGCCCGCCGCGCCACCGTCCTAAAGTGGAGGTCTCGGCTGGAGGCGCCCCGGGCTGGTCTCTGGACCGTGGGGGCGCTCCAGCCGATCTTGGAAGAATGGGCAGGGCGGCAGCACGGGGTCCTCACCTTCCGGTTGGTGCAGGTTTTGTCGGGGCACGGTTGCTTCGGCAAATACCTGCACACGATCGCTAGGAGGGAGACGACCCCAGGCTGTCACCACTGCGACTGCGGCGAGGACTCGGCGCAGCACACGCTCGAGTCGTGCCCGGCCTGGGATGTGCAGCGCCGGGAACTCGCTGCAGTCATAGGCGTGGACCTGTCGCTGCCGGCCGTTGCGCGTGCGATGGTTGGCAGTGACAGGGCCTGGACCGCGGTCGCCGCCTTCTGCGAGGCTGTCATCTCGCGGAAGGAGGCGGCGGAGAGGGCCCGGGAGGAATCCTCCTTCGCGGACCCGATTCGCCGCCGGCGCGCGGGGCGGCGTGCGCGCGCTTACCTGCGCCTGATGCCGCCCTAGCCGAGGTTGCGGACGGTGGGATCGGGGATGACTTGCTATATCCTCCTCTGACACTAACATTATCACTGACATTGGCGGAATTGCGTCTGTCTTTGGGACGCTAAAGTCAAAAACCAGAGAAGTCAAGTCAAGATAAAAAACCTAGGTAAGGCTTAGACGACGGATATTATTCTTCGTCTAAGAGGTAAGGTTATTTATCTAAGGCACAGAATAGTTAGAGATGGATAGAATTTTTGACAGCGGAACGTTAAGAATCGGTTCTTTGGCAAATTTCTTGATTATTTTATTTAAGTACAACTTGATGCTTATTTACGGTTTTTTGCCTAGTGGTCAGTAATTATTTCATGTAATTCTCATTAGAAACATTTAATTGATTTTCAGGTAAAGTGGAAAAAGAACTGTAGGTATTTATCTTTTAATTTTTTTAAATTTTTCTCTTTTCATCCTAATGGATGAAGATTACTACTGTAAAGAATACTCTGTTCCTTCTCCGTCGGAATTTGTGTCACTGGGCTCGGATTCTTCCTCGGAGGTATATATAGAAGAAAATCACCTTAAAAACGATGGGGTAATATACCTTTAGGACAGACTAAGATCCGTAATGTAGCATCTGACCTATCCCAAATTACAGACACTCTTGCTACCCCTACTCCTGCCATTTCCCAAACGCCAAACATCCCAGCCGATGTTCCATCAGGTAGACAACTATATAATTTGTCAGATATAGGTCCTTTTATAGTCCATGTTCAATTATCTGATTCAAACGGCTTTAAACATCCAATAAATTTTGGTAGATTTCTTAGTAAAAACAGCTTTAGTAATATTATAGATGGCAGTATCCAACGTATAGGACGTAATAAAGTTACACTTTCATTTTTAGATTTTAATTCTGCAAATGAGTTTATTATCAATGGTATAATCTGGCTAACAATTATAAAGCCTTCATTCCATCATTCGCATCATCGCTTAGGTATAGTGAAAGGTATTCCTCTCGAATGGGCTGATAATGAAATTTTGGAGAGTACTCAAGTATCTATTGATAATATTTCCATATTAAAAGTCAGAAGATTAAATTATAAAGTCATTGTAGATGGCTCGCCAGTCTACAAACCAACTCAAACTAGTGTTTTAACTTTTGACTGCCAAACACTTCCTTCAAAGGTATTTATGTGTTATAACTCATTACCTGTGGAACGCTATTATTATCCTACAATACAGTGTTATAACTGTTGCCGCTTTGGTCACACAAGAAACCTGTGCAGATCTAGACCTCGCTGCTATAAGTGCAGTAAGAAACACACAGGTGAGTCTTGTAATATTGAAGAAGGAACCACTTCCTGCTTACTGTGTTCTGGATTCCACTTTGCCATAAACAAGTGCTGTCCTGAATTTAAGTAGTAGAGCCACCATCAATGCAACATTGTAACACTTAATATAATATCGTCATCCATCTTGTTGCGAGTTTTATTGGAACCTATGAAAAATACCTAAAACAGATCCCATCTACATCAAACTTTCATTAGTTACATTATAAAGTTCCTAATATAATGGATCATAAGGCTTGGTCTAAATTCTCTTCCATTTTAGATCAATCTTCTACTCTTCCTCCTGTTCTTCCTCAAAATATAGAATCCTGCCTGCAGGCACTCATAAATCATATTCATTCTGCTGCTAAGCAGTCATTTCCTGTGAATACAATAAACACGAAAGATAGATCACCACCATGGTGGGATAAAGAATGCCAAATTTTTGTTACAAAAAGAAAGATGGCTGAAACATTATATCGCAAGAACATGACAAACGAAAACTTCACTTATCTTTCCAAAATGATGTCTGATACAAAACGTATTTTACACTCCAAAAAGGTGGAGAGCTGGTAACAATTTTGCTCTTCTATTTCTCCTAATACCAATGCTATTTCTGTTTGGAAATCAATCCGTCGGTTTCGGGGATCTTTCAAGGATACCTCCCCTCCAATACCTAAATGCAAAAGATTCTATGATCTTTTTATGGATAGATTGGCTCCCCCTTCTGTCCCTGATGCTATTATTACATTATTAAATTTAAATAATACATCCATCTAAGATGACCATTTTGCCCCCTTTTCTTTACAATAACTACTCCTTGTCCTCTCTTCTCTTAAAGACTCTTCCCCAGGCCTAAATGGCATCCCATATTCTTTCTTGTCTAATGCTAACAACATAACTCTAAATGACTACCTTGATCTCATAAACTTGATGGTTAATTTAGGATATGTTCCGACCCCACTGAAAACTCAAGTTATCATTCCAATTTTAAGACCTGGTAAAGACGGTGAAAACCCAGCTAATTACCGCCCTATCGCTTTGTCCTCCACTCTGATAAAAGTTGTGGAACACCTTATTAAAAATCGACTAGAATGGTTCATTGAGAGTAGGCATCTCCTACCTAACTCGCAATATGGATTTAGAAAAGGTAAAGGAACTCTGGATAGTTTGTCTGCCCTTATTACTGACATTCGGCTCTCCTTTTCCAGAAATGAATCCACTGTCGCAACATTCCTAGATCTATGTTCAGCATAATGACAATGTAATCCTCTCCATACTTAAAGACAAGATGGAATTCATGTCCATAAAGAAAATTATAAACTTTATTATTAATTTATTTAGTGATCGTACAGTACATCTCAGGGTTAACAATGAAATTGTTACTTGTAGATCTTTATACAAGGGTATTCCCAAAGCTCAGTATTAAGCCCCATTCTATTTAACGTTTATACATAATATGATTTAAATCAATTTGTAACTTCATATTGCCGTATTTTACAATATGCCGATGACTTGTGTTTGTATATAGCAGATCGTAATCCTATACATTCTGCTCATAAAATATCACAAGCTCTTCAATCTCTAAATATTTCGATAAATAATAATGATTTTGATATAGCTCCTCTAAAGAGTTCTGTGGTTTTATTTACTAGAAAACGCTTAAGACCCAGACTTAATATTTACTTTAATGAAACGAGATTACCTGTAGAAAATGAAAAAAAAATTTTAGGACTTATCCTGGACACTAAATTAAACTTCTCCTCTCATTTAAATTATATTGTTATTAGATGCGAAAAAAACCTCAACATATTAAGATGTTTAGCTGGCATTTGGTAGGGAGCCCATCCCTTTTATTTAAAATTAATATATAACGCTATCATTCGTAGTGTTATGGATTATGGGTCATTTCTTTTCGAACCAGCAAATAGAAGAGCTCTTAACACTCTCGACCTCATTCAAACTAGAGCTCTCCGTATAATATTAGGCGCAATAAGGTCGACCATGCATACATGCATGCGTGCCATACAAGTGGAGTGCGCCGATCCCCCTTTGTATTTAAGGTGACAATATTTGTCCGATATGTTCTTATTTCGCACATTTCAGTACTCCTCACATCCTCTTCTTCCTAAATTGCAACTTTTGTATTCTTATATGACTTTACCCTATTGAAACCACAAAAAATATCCCTGTTTGGATGCAAGTTACTCGCAAATACAAAACTTGAAATTCCCAACTCATAGAACTGATAAACTACCCTTGTTCGATTTTAGTTTTGAGTCTATTATATTTAAACCTATAATCCTTAAATTTAAATAAAGATGGCCCCTTTAATAATAAAGAGTTTCTTGATTTATTAGATAAACATTGGCATGGGTGGCATCTGATCTTCACTGATGCATCCAAATTAAATCAAGAAGGATGTGTTGGGGTTGGTCTTTTCCATAAAAATTATAATATTGTACAAAAAATAAAATGTCCTCCTGAAACATCAGTTTTTACTGGCGAATGTAGAGGGATTATGGAGGCTATTAACTATATTATCCTATTTAAACTGGTTAAAAGTGTAATATTTTCGGATTCATTAAGTGCACTCCAGTCACTAACGAGTAACCCTTTCAAAATTACTTCCAGAAACTGGTTGCTTCTTAAATCGAAAAGTTATTATTAAAATGTTCTGTGCTAAATTATACTGTCCACTTAGCCAGGGTTCCAAGTCACAGCGGCATCTTGGGCAATGAAACGGTTGATAGAATTGCAAGAGAGACGATAATTTGTGGTGATAAAGTCCCCTTTAAAAATTATCCTCAAGACCTCCTTCATCTGCCCATTCGTTACTTAAAGAAAAGATGGTCAAAAAGATGGTATATTATAAATAAAAGAACAGGCACTAATTTTGCTAAATATCAATCGGAAATTGTACTTAAACCGTGGTTCTCCAAATTTAAGTGTAACAGGAAAATAGTCTCGATAATTGCGCGAATGAGATTTGGACATTGCTGTTCTGGTGTACACCTGAGGAAGATCAGAGTCAGAGATACTTCTCTCTGTGAATGCGGCGTGGATATAGGAGATTTAAATCACATCTTTTTCGCCTGCACAAAATTTGATCATAAGTCACTATTTGAATCACTCATAAATCATGATTTCCCTCTCCCTATACATATAGATAACATATTAGGTAACATAAATCTGACAACAATTAATATCGTATCATCTTTTATAGACTTAAATAATATTAAACTCTAACACCTGAGATAAACCTACATAATTATTATAATACTTTCTGATGTTTACGCGAATGTTACACATTTTGAAACAAAACCACGTTTACGGAATCTATCGCGTTTACTTGATTTTACTCCTATCCCGACGTTTCGAATACTTTACAGCATTCATGATCACGGGTGGACTTAGATGATAGACGTCCAAGGTTGATATGTTATTTCAGCGGTTTCATCTACCCACAGTATATGATTTTACAAAATTTTTGTTTTATTTATTTTAACCCACCTAATAGAAACACAGTGAAAATATCTACTTCAAATGTTTATGCTTACAATGTATGAGACTTTAAATTAGTATATTAAAATGAGTATAATACTCCTCTTTAAATTGTAAAATTTTTTGTTTTTATTTAGTGCTCAAAAATTCTACCACAAACTACCAATTACTACCAGTAAGAAGACAATCTTGGTTATTAGTTTATATTATTAAATATATTGATTTTGCCAAAAGCTAAGACTAAGAAGCTACCACCGGATCGGAACGCGGCCTGACTGAGAAAACTCAGTAGGCAACAACAGTTATGGATAATTAAAATTTGTACGGAATTACAGAGATCTAATTTTTTTTTTTTTTTTTACAAACGGCAAAGACTAATCACTACTGCGGGTTTTATCTACACAATAAGCGCTAACTGTGTCTTGCAATCTTGTGGTGTGCCTTCTTGTATTCTGTTTGGTGAGGCCTATCACAGGATTCCAGCTTGATGGTAAGACCCAGCCGTCTTCTCTATTGAAATTGGGATGTTTCTTAATTTCAATAGCCTCACGTATCATTCTAGGGCGATATCGATGTTCTTTAGCGAGGATTTGAGGTTTGTCAAACCTAATGTAATGGCGGGTGTGGTCCTGTGTGTGCTCACAAATTGCAGACTTTGTATAGCGACTGTGCTTCACATCAGCTATGTGTTCTTTGATCCGAGTTGTTATGGATCTCTTTGTTTGCCCAATGTAGGAGAGACCAATCACAATCCAGCTTGTATACTCCTGCATCCTGTAAGGGTATATGGCACTTGACTGGTGGTAAAAATTGACTAATTCTTTTGAGTGGCTTATAGTAGGTTTTGATTGAAGCTTTTTTGAGAATGTAGCCAATCTTGTCAGTGACTCCTTTAACATAGGGCAGGACTGCAGGGAGGCGCTCAACTGTGGGTGGCTTCACTCGGTTTCTGTGACGGCGGCGTGGAACCTGCAGCTTATTTGCATGTAAAACTTTCTTTACATGCTGCAACTCTCCAGCCAGGTGTTCTTCATCACAGATTCCTTGTGCTCTCTGAAACAAAGATTTAGACACGGTAGCCAACTGTGAAGGATGGTGGTGAGACTTTCCATTCAGGTACTTATCAGTATGGGTTTTCTTTCGATACACTGTATGACTCAAGGTGTTGTTGGGGTTACGGATTACCATAACATCTAAGAAAGCTAAAGAGTTATTTGACTCCAGTTCCATAGTGAATTGAATTTTAGGATTAATGGAGTTCAGATGGTTTAGAAATACGGTTACTTTATCAGATGGTAATATAGTAAAAGTGTCATCTACGTACCGCTTGTAGAAACGGGGGACCACAGGTGAGGTTTTTAGGGCAGTCTCCTCGAAGTCTTCCATAAATATGTCGGCAACAACGGGAGAGACTGGCGAACCCATGGCCACTCCGTCCACTTGCTTGTAGAAGCCATCATTCCACATAATGTAGCCAGATGTGAGGCAGTACTTTAACAGTTCAGCGTATTCCATAGGTATGTCCAGTCACTTTTTACCTGCTTACCCGTGGAAGACTGCATCACAATTGTATCTAAGAAACTATCAGAGAACAACATACCTATGGAATACGCTGAACTGTTAAAGTACTGCCTCACATCTGGCTACATTATGTGGAATGATGGCTTCTACAAGCAAGTGGACGGAGTGGCCATGGGTTCGCCAGTCTCTCCCGTTGTTGCCGACATATTTATGGAAGACTTCGAGGAGACTGCCCTAAAAACCTCACCTGTGGTCCCCCGTTTCTACAAGCGGTACGTAGATGACACTTTTACTATATTACCATCTGATAAAGTAACCGTATTTCTAAACCATCTGA
>CAOCTI010000011.1:2500-7500 GCA_948253155.1 Leucoma salicis
ACCTAACCTAACCTAACCTAACCTAACCTAACCTAACCTAACCTAACCTAACCTAACCTAACCTAACCTAACCTAACCTAACCTAACCTAACCTAACCTAACCTAACCTAACCTAACCTAACCTAACCTAACCTAACCTAACCTAACCTAACCTAACCTAACCTAACCTAACCTAACCTAACCTAACCTAACCTAACCTAACCTAACCTAACCTAACCTAACCTAACCTAACCTAACCTAACCTAACCTAACCTAACCTAACCTAACCTAACCTAACCTAACCTAACCTAACCTAACCTAACCTAACCTAACCTAACCTAACCTAACCTAACCTAACCTAACCTAACCTAACCTAACCTAACCTAACCTAACCTAACCTAACCTAACCTAACCTAACCTAACCTAACCTAACCTAACCTAACCTAACCTAACCTAACCTAACCTAACCTAACCTAACCTAACCTAACCTAACCTAACCTAACCTAACCTAACCTAACCTAACCTAACCTAACCTAACCTAACCTAACCTAACCTAACCTAACCTAACCTAACCTAACCTAACCTAACCTAACCTAACCTAACCTAACCTAACCTAACCTAACCTAACCTAACCTAACCTAACCTAACCTAACCTAACCTAACCTAACCTAACCTAACCTAACCTAACCTAACCTAACCTAACCTAACCTAACCTAACCTAACCTAACCTAACCTAACCTAACCTAACCTAACCTAACCTAACCTAACCTAACCTAACCTAACCTAACCTAACCTAACCTAACCTAACCTAACCTAACCTAACCTAACCTAACCTAACCTAACCTAACCTAACCTAACCTAACCTAACCTAACCTAACCTAACCTAACCTAACCTAACCTAACCTAACCTAACCTAACCTAACCTAACCTAACCTAACCTAACCTAACCTAACCTAACCTAACCTAACCTAACCTAACCTAACCTAACCTAACCTAACCTAACCTAACCTAACCTAACCTAACCTAACCTAACCTAACCTAACCTAACCTAACCTAACCTAACCTAACCTAACCTAACCTAACCTAACCTAACCTAACCTAACCTAACCTAACCTAACCTAACCTAACCTAACCTAACCTAACCTAACCTAACCTAACCTAACCTAACCTAACCTAACCTAACCTAACCTAACCTAACCTAACCTAACCTAACCTAACCTAACCTAACCTAACCTAACCTAACCTAACCTAACCTAACCTAACCTAACCTAACCTAACCTAACCTAACCTAACCTAACCTAACCTAACCTAACCTAACCTAACCTAACCTAACCTAACCTAACCTAACCTAACCTAACCTAACCTAACCTAACCTAACCTAACCTAACCTAACCTAACCTAACCTAACCTAACCTAACCTAACCTAACCTAACCTAACCTAACCTAACCTAACCTAACCTAACCTAACCTAACCTAACCTAACCTAACCTAACCTAACCTAACCTAACCTAACCTAACCTAACCTAACCTAACCTAACCTAACCTAACCTAACCTAACCTAACCTAACCTAACCTAACCTAACCTAACCTAACCTAACCTAACCTAACCTAACCTAACCTAACCTAACCTAACCTAACCTAACCTAACCTAACCTAACCTAACCTAACCTAACCTAACCTAACCTAACCTAACCTAACCTAACCTAACCTAACCTAACCTAACCTAACCTAACCTAACCTAACCTAACCTAACCTAACCTAACCTAACCTAACCTAACCTAACCTAACCTAACCTAACCTAACCTAACCTAACCTAACCTAACCTAACCTAACCTAACCTAACCTAACCTAACCTAACCTAACCTAACCTAACCTAACCTAACCTAACCTAACCTAACCTAACCTAACCTAACCTAACCTAACCTAACCTAACCTAACCTAACCTAACCTAACCTAACCTAACCTAACCTAACCTAACCTAACCTAACCTAACCTAACCTAACCTAACCTAACCTAACCTAACCTAACCTAACCTAACCTAACCTAACCTAACCTAACCTAACCTAACCTAACCTAACCTAACCTAACCTAACCTAACCTAACCTAACCTAACCTAACCTAACCTAACCTAACCTAACCTAACCTAACCTAACCTAACCTAACCTAACCTAACCTAACCTAACCTAACCTAACCTAACCTAACCTAACCTAACCTAACCTAACCTAACCTAACCTAACCTAACCTAACCTAACCTAACCTAACCTAACCTAACCTAACCTAACCTAACCTAACCTAACCTAACCTAACCTAACCTAACCTAACCTAACCTAACCTAACCTAACCTAACCTAACCTAACCTAACCTAACCTAACCTAACCTAACCTAACCTAACCTAACCTAACCTAACCTAACCTAACCTAACCTAACCTAACCTAACCTAACCTAACCTAACCTAACCTAACCTAACCTAACCTAACCTAACCTAACCTAACCTAACCTAACCTAACCTAACCTAACCTAACCTAACCTAACCTAACCTAACCTAACCTAACCTAACCATCTAACATTTTTTGGTTTTCTTGTTGGTATAGCGATTGTTTCGTGTTCTATTGACCTAAACTAGCTTAAATTTGACTAAATAAACAAGGGTGGTTAATTACAACCCCTAAAAATTTGACTTTTTATATAAATATTTCTATACAAAAATTTTATTAAAATTTTCGAACTTTGCACCTATCCACTACCGGTAATTCTGCTTGCACGGTGGTGGTTCTTACTTTAGATTGTCCGCTGTTAACAGCCCTTTATTTCAACACCACATTTGCATCAATATCTTATATAGTTTTTTAGTTATTTCGTAGTTTCTGTGAAAAAACATAGTTTTTGGCAAAATTTCATCAGTTTTATTAAGATAATTTCACTTTTTTCTATAGAGACCCTAGTGGTTTATCACACCATCGTGTAGGGCTCGTCAAGCCCTGTACGCCGATACCCCATTTGGGGGTGTTTGGAGACTTCCATCCCTTGTTTTTTGACCACCAGAGCGTACCGCAGAAACTGGTATCTCTTTGACAGACTGTTTTCAGTCATATATTAATTATAATTATAGTAACGCTTCTGGTTTATTGACCAAGATAAAAGATTGCTATATATAACAGTGTGTAAAAAGACTACGGCCTGTCTCTGCCAGAGGTGCGGACCTTCTTGGGGGCTCGTCCGGCGGTAACAATTGGCCGTTATTCTTATAACCTCCCATTTTGTGCCGCAGACGAGCACTTGGTTGGGACGTGTCAAGGTAGTGACCTGACCTCCTGACGATATATTATTTACTGTTATTTATAATTGTCTTAAGACAACAGGTTTTATTGACCTTATTTATATTAAGTTTTATTGACCACGTTTACTATTTTAATCGACAATAATAATATTAATTATTTAAATTAGAAAACTACGGATTATTGACATAAATTATTAAAGAATATACAGATATAAGACTATTCTATTTACATATTGAATTTAAACTGATAAATACACATATATACATATATACATTATAATTATATTGATTAATATTTTACAACCTACTGCCGGGCCCTTTACATCCGTGCAAGTAGAGCTTATATAGCTGCGATCTCCTTAAATAAAACATGATTCGTACCCCGAAACAGGATGCAAGCAAAACACAGACCCAAGTAGATAAAGAGCCAAAACCCGGCCCATCCGCTACACTCAACCGTACAATTACTGTTAGGAGGAGTGTAGGGGAAGGGGATGAGGTAATTAATAAAATTGAAAAGCCCCAAAATAGGACATCGGAGGCCAAGGATTGTTTGAAAGAGGCCAAAGATCTTATGAATACCTCCAGAAATATTAAGTCTGAAGTCAAGATAGGAGTTGGCCTACTACTCGATAGATTGACTCATTTGGTGAAGGAGGCCGAGCTGGAAAACGCAATATTGCGTAAACAACAGAGTAGCGGCGCCTTCCACCAACAAGAGATGAATGCTAAACTTGAAGAGCTAGTAGTAACAATTAAGAGCCAGACAACAAACATGAAGAGCCCTCAAAATATCAATAGAGACACGGGTGGCGCTTTAGATAATATTTTTACACAAGTGGCTGACATTACAAAGGCGTCAAAAGACATGAAAAAAGCCACAGAAACCATACAAAATATCGCGAAAGAATTGGGGCATATCAAGCAAATGGGGGAAGATATTAGAAATATTAAGATGACAATTAGCAAAACGGAGAACAAGGAAGGAGACGACACAGTAGTATTGAAAGAGCTGAACGGCTTCAAACAGAATATAGAAGTCATTAGGGAGAACAGCTCAAGGATTTGGGAACTTCATCGTACTGTTGAGAAGTATTATAAAGAGGTTAAAAAGGATCGTAGAGATGTTGGAAACATAGACCACAATGACGGAGAACTCCTAAAAGAGCTCCAAACCATCAAAGATACCGTAGAAGCTATAAAAGGGGGAGGAGGTGTGTTATCTGAGGTAACACAGTCCTACGCAGACGCCCTTCGAAAACCCCCAACCAACATCGGACGGAAGTTCTCGGTTATTGTGGGCTCAGGGTCAGACCGGGACAGTTGCAATGATGTCGTGGAGAAAGTGCGTGAGGCGCTGGACGCCAGAAGAATAGGCCTCAAAATTGAAGGCCTCCGAAAGATCAAAGATCAGAAGGTGGTCCTCAGCTGTGCCAGCAAGGAGGAACTAGAGGAAGCTGCGGTGCGGCTGAGGAGCGCCAAGCTGAATGTTGAAGAGGCCAAGTTCAGAAGACCACTTGTCATTCTCAAAAACCTCATAAGCACCAACACCGATGAGGACATACGCACTGCCCTTCGCATTCAGAATGGGCATTTGCTGGGGAACTTGTCCGCCGATGAGGCCTCTATCGAGGTGAAATATAGGAGGAAGGCGAGAAACACTTCCGAGTGTCATGCCGTTCTCCAAGTTTCGCCAGCCTTATGGCAGAGACTTACGTCGGCGGGCAGGATCTACATCGATCT
>CAOCTI010000011.1:12500-42500 GCA_948253155.1 Leucoma salicis
ACCTAACCTAACCTAACCTAACCTAACCTAACCTAACCTAACCTAACCTAACCTAACCTAACCTAACCTAACCTAACCTAACCTAACCTAACCTAACCTAACCTAACCTAACCTAACCTAACCTAACCTAACCTAACCTAACCTAACCTAACCTAACCTAACCTAACCTAACCTAACCTAACCTAACCTAACCTAACCTAACCTAACCTAACCTAACCTAACCTAACCTAACCTAACCTAACCTAACCTAACCTAACCTAACCTAACCTAACCTAACCTAACCTAACCTAACCTAACCTAACCTAACCTAACCTAACCTAACCTAACCTAACCTAACCTAACCTAACCTAACCTAACCTAACCTAACCTAACCTAACCTAACCTAACCTAACCTAACCTAACCCAGTCTCGCTTGGTCAGCGCTACCGTAAGCAGCGAATTCATAGTGCTCCGTACTAAAAAATTCAGAAAAGTGGGTTTTTCTTACCCGATTGTGGTGTTTTTGGTGTCAGAAGACGCGTCTTTTTGAGGCGCATCTGGTGAAGTATAGTGCACCATCCGCAAAGCCTGAAACAAAAAGTTTAAGTGAAAAAACCTGTTTTTTAAGGTTATGTGTGGATTTTAAAAAGTTAAATCGTGAATAACTCCGGCGTTACAAATAGTGGAACAGTGCGAAAGGTGTCCCCTGGAAGCCTTCAGGGGGCCGCATCTGAGGGCTACAGCGCAAATTGCCGCACGTACACAACGGCCGAGTTAAACGCAAAAAAACAAGTTACCACGTGGCACGAGGTACCAGTTCCAGGCATCCCAGGATCACCAAATTTTTATCAGCTGTGGACCTGTGTATGTACTTTATAAAACAGTTTAGAAAATATTTTTATGTTAAATACTTTTTTAATGAAAAATATTAAAGTCACGAAACTTTGAACGTGAATAACTCGCAAACGGTCGCGACGACCATTGCATTTTTTGCTATCGTTGGTTGCGCGCTGCTGCTACGAAGACATCTACAAACAATCAGAATTTTTCAAGCGATACTTTTTTATATATAATACAAAAACCGAAAATTTCAAAAATCATATAATAAATATATCAAATAATTAGAAATTTATTTTAGCGTTCAAACACCCTTAAAGAACTTGATTTTACAAAAATTTTGACACCTCGTTTGTAATTTTCGGTTGGATAGTTTTTAAGTTACTTAATTTTTTATGTTTTTTGCAAATTAATGGAAATATATTAGTTAAATAATTATTTTAAGACTGTGGGCTGTTTCCACATCATATTTGGCATACATTGACCCGAAACTCGGGGGCCCTAGGCCTAAAAACGCCCGATTTGCCTTTTTTCTGGCGAAACGACGGCCATATTGATTTTCTTCTGGCCTGTATAACTTCGAAACGGGAAGTCGTAGAGAATCGCGGTTTTTTGTGTTTAGTGGGGGTTTTCCTCACGGTCATTTTGAAAGTGAGAAATCTCGAATTGGACGTAAAAAATTTTTTCGCGCAAATTTTTAAATAACCTGTTAGAGGACTGTATTTCATCAACATTGGTCCAAACCCGACCTCTCTGCGACCACTGGGGCCCGAGAAATCGTTATTTTAAAATTGTGTTTGACAGGTGCGCGGCCATTTTGGGAATTTTCGGGAAGCCATATCTCCGAGGATATCTATCGTAGAACGACCGGATTTCTTTTGGTATTAAGGGGGGAGATAGGGGAATCTGTTTATTATCATTTTTTCTAAATTGGGGTCAGTAGTTTTTTGGCGCACGAATTTCATAAGAATCATAAAGAACACAGAATTTCCACCAAAATAAACCCAAACTCGCCTAGTCTGCGGTAGATAGATCCGGAGATATTCCAATTTGAAAATCCAGTTTGACAGCAGGGAGGCCATCTTGAAAGTTTTCAACTGGCCGTAACTTCGTCATTATTGGAGCTAGAGGGACAGGACTTTCGGGGGGGTCTTTTGCGGGGTTAGAGGGATAGACTGCCAGCGTTTTGTGGTGTTCGGAGATCTCAATTTTTTCGAGCGAACTGACGTCACTATCGTGTCGGTGGTGCTGAGCCCTTAACGGAGAACCCAAACTTGAGTGTTCTACGACTGGTAGTTCGTGAGATAATTGAGTTTACCGCCACTTCTGGCGCTCAGGCGGGTTTCTGGCCGAATTTCTGGCGTCGATATCTCCGAAAGTACTGGTCGTGGAGAACTGCGGTTTTCACGGTAACCATCGACATCGAGAGGGCTATAAAGCAAGCGTAAGAACGCTCCATTTTATCTTCTTCAATCTTCTTTCTTCCTTCTTTTTTCTTCTTTTTTGCAGGGCGCGTCAGTCTGTCCCTCTTCTACTGCTGGGATACCTCCGGGGTACTTTTTTCCTATATAGGCTGAAATAAATTGACTATAAGCGATTCCAGGCTTATAATAAAAAGACTTAGGCTTATTGGCCTAAATTTAATATAACAAACCCTGTTGGGCTTTATTATTAGTTGTAAGTTGACAGTGTGATATTGCACTATTTCTAGCAATTGGCTTATAGCAATAAATAGACTGACATTAGTGGTTTATTGACCACATAGAAGTTGAGCTGCATAGCTATAACATTGCTTCTTTTTCTTTTTGTTTGACTCTTGCAATTGCATATACGTTTTAACTCTTTAATAATTACAATCTGCAACCACCTTTATAACTTTTACAAACCTAGGTTGTAGTGTTGACACCGCGACTCCACTGACACCTTCATAATGATTCGCACACCTGACCCAAAGAGGAAGAGTATGGAAGGCAGTGATAGTGATCAGCAATTGACCGACAAAAGCCAACCACAATCAATACCCAGTGGTTCCAAATGTGACTTAAACCGGACAAGAACTCTCGTCACAGGAGAAAATAAGACCATAACAGAGAGGGCTAAGGAGAAACAAGTACAGCGTGCTCCACTGGCGGCCCAAAATAAACCAAAACCGCCTACAAAAGAGGTGCAGAACAGCCCCAAAAAAGCAGTAACAACTCGGCCCTCATCTTCTTCTTCTCCTGCCAAAGTTGACGTGAAGGGAGTTAACCCTTCCTCCAAAGTGAGTAGTAAATTCTACAAAACAAATGCACATCGAGATCTTGATACTGAGTGTAAGAACAAGCTTACCGAAGGATTGGCACATATAAACGCTACTCGCAACACGAAAAGTGAAATTAAAACAGGAGTGATAGGATCAATGGAGTGCATGTATGAATTATTGAAAGTATCGCAGAGACTGAGAGAAGAAGAGAATTTGATGAGAGTATGTAAGGCGTGCGAGACATGCGGAGATGAAAGGAAGGAGATGAATAAGAGAGACACAGAGACGGAATGTATGAAGGATTGTACTGTTGGTATAAAAGAAGAGGTAGGGGAACTTAAGCAACTCCTAAAAACCCATATTAAGGAATTGGAGGAGTATAGAGAGACTATGAGGGAAAAGGTAATGACGACGAATGCCAACACAAAATTGCTCACTGAGATCCAAGAGCTAAAACAAACCACCGAGGAGATGGGCAGGCAGATGGCTAGCATCGAAGGAAAACCCTCGTATGCAAAAGTGCTGTCGCAGCCCAAATTCTCTGGGACGGCGAAGCATACCGTCATTGTGTCGTCCGAGGCCTCCTCAAGTCTCGAAGTAATTGACAGAGTTAGAGGAGCATTAAATGCAAAGGAGAGTGGTATTAGGATAGAAAGGCTTCGCAGGATAAGAGACCAGAAGGTGGCATTAAGCTGCGCAAGTAGGGAGGAACTGGAAAAGACAACAGCACAATTAAAGAAAGACAAACAACTTAATGTAGAGGAGGCCAAAAATAAAGATCCATTGGTTGTCCTGAGGAATGTCCTGGCGTACAACTCGGACGAGGACATTATTTTGGCGCTTAAAAAACAAAATAAACACCTGACAAAAGGGTTGACAGATGAGGAGGCAATTGCCACAGTGAGATACCGGAGAAAGGCACGGAATGACAAGGAATGCCATGTAGTCCTCCGGGTTACATCGAAACTGTGGCAAAGGCTTACCTCAGTTGGAAAGATGTACGTCGACCTCCAACAAATTAGGGTGGAGGATCAGTCCCCGCTAGTGCAGTGCACCAGGTGCTTGGCATTTGGACACGGCAGAAAGATATGCACGGAAACGGTGGACCTCTGTAACCACTGTGGAGGACCACATATGAAGTCAGAGTGTCCAAACAAAGAAGAGCCACCGACGTGCAAAAATTGTTTGAAGGCCAGATGCCCTGAGGTGGCACACGGAGTGTATAGCCAGGAATGCCCCATAAGAATAAAATGGGACAAATTAGCGAGAGCTGCCATTAGCTATTGTTAAGGGCACCCCGGGCGACACACGGATAAATCACACCATGTCGCATCTATTTGCACAGGCGAACCTCCAAAGGAAGGAATTGGCCACTTTGGAAATTATGATGGAGGCAAAGAAACGTAATATCTCAGTAGCCTTGGTCCAGGAGCCGTACGTAGGAGGGATAAAGGCAATGAAAACGTATGCAGGGGCGAGGATCTACCAAAACGCGAAGAAAGGAGAAGGCACAGTTAAAGCGGCCATTGTAGCCTTTGATAATAATATTACTGTGAGACAGTGCCCCCAATTCACTACCAACAACATCGCGGTGGTGAAGCTACAAACTAGCGCATGGGAGATCCTCGCCATCTCATACTATTTCGAGCCGGATCAACCAGTGGAGCCCTATTTGCGGCACCTGACTAGGGTGATTAGAGAGGCTGGGACAACAAAAATCATTGTCGGAGGGGACGCCAATGCAAAGAGTGCGTGGTGGGGTAGCCCTATTACGGATAAAAGGGGAACAGAAGTGATGAATGCGTTCACTGAAATGGGCCTTCAGGTGCTTAACAACGGCAACCTCCCTACATTCGACACTCTGAGGGGAGAGCGCAGACTAGTGAGCTATGTAGATATCACATCATGTAGCGGGGATCTTCACAATCAGGTAGACGAGTGGAGGGTTGTGGAAGACCTTACCAGCTCGGACCACAATGGTATGGTGTTTAGAATCAAAATGCAGAAAGCTAGAGGTATAATAATAAGTAGGACTACGCGGAAATTTAATACTAAAAAAGCTAATTGGAATCAGTTCAACGCAAAATGGGACCAAACAAAATCGGAAAAAGGCATCAATGTAGAAACTATAGAGAATATTAGTAATAAAGAGGATTTAGATGGACAAATTGAAATACTTACACAAATTGCAACAAGATCATGTATAGAGTCAATACCTAGTAAGAAAAACGAGCAAAAACTTACCGTACCATGGTGGTCCAAAGAGCTGCAGAGGCTGAAAAAAGGAGTAGCCACTAGGAAACGCAGAGTTAGATGCGCTGCGCCAAATAGGAGGGCAAGGGTAGTTGACGAGTACCTGAGGGCCAAAGAACATTATGAAGCGGAAGCTAAGAAAGCCCAAATAGAAAGTTGGAAGCTATTTTGCCAACAACAGGATAGAGAGAGTGTCTGGGAAGGCATATACAGGGTTCTGAAGAATACAGCAAAGAGACAGGAGGACATGCCATTGGAGAAAGATGGCAGAACGCTAAGCGAGGCAGAATCCGCCAAAGAACTGGCGGAGACTTTCTTCCCGGAGGACACGGAGGAGGGCGAGAACTCCATCCATCGCCAGATAAGAGAGCAAGCAGAAAACTACCAGGATCATGCTAATGATAATGAACCGGAGTTTACTTTAAGCGAATTGAAGTCGGCGATGGGTAGTTTTAACCCAAAGAAGGCACCTGGGGAGGAGGGTTTCACAGCGGACATCTGCTCGCAGATGATATCACAGGATCCGAAGCTGTTTCTCGCCCTGTACAATAAGTGTTGGGAATTGGCGCACTTCCCTACTCAATGGAAAGCGGCTATCGTCATAGTGCTCAGAAAACATAATAAAGACGACCTTACCAACCCGAAATCGTACAGACCGATTGGTCTACTACCGGTCTTAGGGAAGGTATTGGAAAAAATGATGGTCAGGCGGCTTATGTGGCACTTGGCGCCTAGGATAAGCCCACGCCAGTATGGCTTTATGCCGCAGCGGGGTACCGAGGACGCCCTCTATGATCTGGTGGCACATGTGAGAGGGGAACTTCGTAAGAAGAAACTCATCACAATGGTGTCGCTGGATATGGAGGGGGCCTTTGATAGTGCATGGTGGCCGGCAATTAGAGCCAGACTGGCGGAGGAACAGTGTCCGAAGGCGTTGAGGGAAATCATAAGCAGTTACCTGGAGAATCGTACCATCAAACTGAGATACGCTGGCCATGAGTACATGAAGAAAACCAACAAGGGGTGCGTACAGGGATCTATAGGCGGGCCGATACTATGGAACCTTCTACTGGACCCGCTGCTGAAAGGTCTCACGGGGAGGGGGGACTATTGTCAGGCCTTCGCCGATGACATAGTCCTCATCTTCTCGGGGGACACAGCAGCGGAGATTCAGGGACGCGGTAATGCCACCCTCGAGTATGTTCGGGCGTGGGGCATAAGTAACAAATTGAAATTTGCACCACACAAGACTTGTGCCATGGTTATAACTAAAAAACTCAAACATGACACGCCGCGCCTGACCATGGGCGGGGTTGGCATTGCCATGTCAAAAGAAATAAAAGTCCTAGGGCTAACCATAGACAACAACCTGACTTTTGGTGCTCACACGACCAACGTTTGTGCTAAAGCCATAAATGTTTATAAAAAGTTGTCAGCGGCGGCTAGGGCAAGCTGGGGCCTCCACTCGGACGTTATAAAAACCATATACGAAGCGACAGTGGTTCCCATAATCTCTTATGCCGCAGCTGCCTGGGCATCGGAGACCACAAAGATATATATCCAAAAGAAATTGAATGCTACACAGCGCCCGTTCGCCCAAAAAGTGTGCAGATCATATCGAACAGTGTCGTTAAACGCTGCCCTGCTGCTCGCGGGGATGCTCCCACTTGACATCCGCATAAGGGAATCTGCTTCCCTGTATGAGGCTAGGAGGGGCGTAAAACAGATGATACTGCGAGATAGGGAAGTCGAAAAAGCGGTTCCATTTGCCGAAAAACATCATCCGGCGGGACATATTAGCTGGCAGTTTGGTAATCTCATTAATCGGAATGATGTAACGGAGCGGGTGAACAGTGCAGTGCAGATATTCACAGACGGAAGTAAAATAGCAGACAAAGTGGGCGCGGCGTTTTCAGTATGGGAAAACGGCGAAGAGACAAAGGCAAGTAAGTTTGGTTTATCGTCGTACTGCACTGTTTACCAAGCCGAACTGCTGGCGATATGCTGTGCAGCCGGATATGCGATGCAAAGTAAAAATAGGCATATAGCGATAATAAGTGACTCTCGATCAGCCCTTGACACGATCGTTAATATCCATTCTCTCTCATAAGGAAAATAGAGAAAAGTTACATAACAACGCAAGTCATGACTGGTCACGGTGGGTTCTCAGAATATCTGGCAAGATTCAGGTGTAAGGAGAACCCATCGTGCATTTGCGATCCTGAACAGAGTGAATCCGTAACTCACCTACTATTCGAATGTCCCCAATTCACACAGTGGAGGTACAATTTGGAGGCCGAGTTGCGGGTCAAACTAAACACCGAAAATGTGAGTAAACTAATGGCGGATGATAATAGTAGAGAGTTGTTTTTAAAATTCAGCAAAAGAGTGGTAGAGGTGGTAATAAAGAGAAACAAGAGTTAATAAAGAAAAGTTAACCATATATTGCGATATATGCAATTAGCTATTAAGAACATATATAGGAATAAATACTAAGGTTAAAAGACAATTGCTGGAACGATAAAGGAATGTAAATAAAAGTAAATATAAGTAGAACAATGATACCCATAGTGTAAGCATACAAATGTACAATCAATAGGAATAAGACATTAGTAGAATTGTATACAAATAAACTATATGTAATAAATAAACCGTATTGATAAAAAGGCATAAAATAATATAAGATAAAACAGAAAATAAGATAAAAATAAATGTAACTAGAATAGATGTACTATTATAAACAAGAAACCAATGTCGGCAGAAATAACACATAATAATGTAATATATGAACAGAAGGAAATTGTAACACAAATATAAAGAATGTATCCCCTAGTTTAGTAAAAGAACTATACCAACAATAAGTAACAAGAAATAGAATATAAGAATGTAAGCAATGGCAGTAGTATTAAACAAGTAACTAGAATAGCTGTACTATTATAAACAAGAAACCAATGTCGGCAGAAATAGCACATAATAATGTAGTATATGAACAGAAGGAATTTGTAATACAAATATAAAGAATGTACTCCCTAGCTTAGTAAAAGAATGTTATACTAACAATAAGTAATAAGAAATAGAATATAAGAATGTAAGTAATGGCAGTAGTATTAAACAAGTAAGATAAGAAACAAAATAGAAAATGTGAGGCCCAACAAGGGTCAAGGGCAAAAAATTGTCTAAGAAATAGAATAAGTATAGTTTAGGTACAGTAAGTCTCTGATCTTGTCAGGGGAGTCTGCAGGCCGGGTCTAAGTACCCGGAAAAAAAAAAAAAAAAAAAAAAAAAAAAAAAAAAAAAAAAAAAAAAAAAACCTAACCTAACCTAACCTAACCTAACCTAACCTAACCTAACCTAACCTAACCTAACCTAACCTAACCTAACCTAACCTAACCTAACCTAACCTAACCTAACCTAACCTAACCTAACCTAACCTAACCTAACCTAACCTAACCTAACCTAACCTAACCTAACCTAACCTAACCTAACCTAACCTAACCTAACCTAACCTAACCTAACCTAACCTAACCTAACCTAACCTAACCTAACCTAACCTAACCTAACCTAACCTAACCTAACCTAACCTAACCTAACCTTTGGCACGCCGTAGCGAACGCACACGGTCCGCTGTCATTTTTACCGCTCCGCGAGTGAAAATCTTTGTTAAAAATCAAAGTTGTGGGTTTTTTATCTCAAATTATCAAGTGTCGTATATCGTTGGATGCGCTTTAAAAAGCCCTACACGACGATATATAATAGTGGCGCATTGCGCGCACGTGTGATTTTTAAAGTGTCAAAAACATCAAAAACAGTGCTCAGCAGTTGTCAAGCCCTAAAACTCAGTGAGTTTCGCAATAAATTACCAAGTGCTGCATACCATTGGATGCGCCTTGAACTACAGAGTGTGCTAATATATAATTTTAGTCTTCCACATTTTTGTACGAATTTTGCTGGGCAAAAAACAAAAATTTTTTGACAAAATCACGTGCACCGGGTTAAAACGATCTATAACCCCCACTTTTTCTTGCGGATATCGACGCGTCTTGCCAAGCTCTACAAGAAGACACCTCAAGTATATTTTTAGCCCTCAGGGGGGCCGAGTAAATCACAAATAACAAGAAAAACCGTTAACGGAAAACCAATATAGAAGCAAAAGCGGAAGATAAAACAGCAAAGACAGGCGCCAGGAGCCGGGAAAGTTGCGGATCTGTTAGAGAAATTAAGCTAAGTTACTTAGTTTTTAAAATATTCACCTACATAAAACTTTCAAGTGGTATAACTCGTTAAAAATTTACTAAAAAATTTTTTGCTCCTAAATTCGAGCGGTAACACCCTAATTTGTATAGCCCAATAGGGGCTCAAGCTCCTTCCGTGCCTCCACAAAAAATCTCAATTAATTTCCACCAATAACGAAAGAGATATCGCGAATTTAGTGAGTTGAGAAAATTTATGTAGGCCTAAAATCGATCTCCGCAAACTAAAAATCACATTTTTTCTGGTGGCCTGAGGGAGTCCTTGCGGGTGTAAGTAGATAGGGTACCTCCTAAAAATAGTTATACCGTTTGTCCCGTTCTTCTAGGTTGTAGGGGAACGGAGATATAGTGACTTATATTTTTTGATTTTATTGTAAAGTAAGTAATTTTTTATTTAACAGCGCCATTGCGTCTAGTAGCGGAACTATATGATAGGGTTGGGACCAGAATATTTGAACGCTTCATGTACTAAATGCATGAAGTAGTACACAATTAGTACTACTCTGTTCTAACTTAATATAAATAATAAGACAAAGCGTTAAAAAACTGGCCTAATACTGGGGTGACATATGCTAAATTTAACTTGTACTGCTGATTACATATATATATATTAACCACGCCACACATACATATACACTTCATTTACAATAAATTCTTTCCAAGCATATCAATACTGGGTGTAACCCAAATAAAAATAAACTTCACCACTCATACACTAACACATAACAGAAACACCTACGAATTCATAAATACACTAAGTCAATACATTTAATTAGTACACTCACCATTTTTCTACACTACACTAGTACAAAAGCGAAACGTACTACATCTCTAAGTAGGTGGCAACATAAACAAACGCCCCTCTTCAGGCGGCCACGCTATTGGCGCAGCAAAGTATATAAGCGGTTAGCGCCACCTTGTATCGATTAGCGGAATTAAAAGTGCATGCTATAATATAATAACAGAGATATAGAACATCTAAACAGACTTCTGCTACAGTTCACAGAACTATTCACAGATATACAGACGCCAAACATACAATACTTTACATACATACTACATTAATATTTTACATACATACTATATTTATATATATATTAATTTATAATACACATCTTACAAAACCATACTACACATCGTATTACACGTATCTATACAACACATTATACGTACACATCGATATTAATAATAACCATCATTCATTATTAATATTATCCATACACTAATACGTATACATACACATATTATATGTATATATATTATCACTGACAATATTTCCATACCATTCTCAAAGCCGCATCGCGAAGTCACTGAGTCACTCCCGCAAACGCATTGAGAGCAGACCACCCACGTTGACCAGGGTACCGTACTAGTACGAGAGAGCGAGACGGGACGCGTGCGGTGCTGCGGTGAAAGGAAGCGAGACAGAGCGCGTGTGCGCCGGGGGCGGAGTCAGCACTGCGCGGTGGGCGCGGCTCCGTTTCCTATAACATAACTGTCGACATATAGCACACAATATTCATTTATTTTATTTTAGTTAAATAGATAGTTGGTTAGTTTCAGATAAAATTAAATTAATTTTCTCGTGTTATAGAAAGTATTCACATATATAACACTAATAACATATATAGTTAGTTTTAATAAATTATAGTATAACAAGTAATCGCTTACATTAGTACCTATCTACCTTGCAATAGCACAACAGCATACACACACATATATATAATACACGTAGCATATTACACAGTACATACATAGGTACCTACTTACCATTCGCTCACCCACCTGAAACCTGATTACCAGGGTAGAACATCACCGGAGACGAGGTGGGCTGATGGTGAAGCTCGGACCTGGAACAACATAAACGGTTATACAATTCCTATATTTATCGTACACATAAGTCACACATTATACATAGACACTTACATACACACGCAACCTGACACCACGCTACTTATATCATAAAACATATTATATACTTATATACTCACACACTATTGCATTAAAATCTCACGTTACTTAACATAGATACCTAAAGCATACCACAGACATACTTGCTATACATATAAACCGATCATCCACATAATCACACAATAGCATACAGTACTTCCAACCATACCCGGAACAATTATACCTACACGTTAAAATACTAAACTCGTATCACCACACTACAATATTACGGCACCCATACAATCTAACTACTGAGCCATACGTGAATATAAGTTCCGCTCGTAAACCCTCCAACCAATAGCGTAAGAATACTCAGTATATAGCAGGTATATAAGAAGCAAGTAAGGCCGCGCCCCCAATGATCTGTTGACGCCCCCGCGTGCAAGTTTATGTAGCCGGAATCTTCTGGAACAAACGTTATTTGTTGGCAATTACAAAGTACTAAACTGCTAAAATTATACATACCAACAATTACAACATAATTAGCGCAAACAGGTGTAATTTTCTATTTAACACAGCATTATACAACATAATATACTGTTGGTTCGGGAAAAGCGCCATCTCTTATCGAAAAGGGCAACCAAGCTTTATATACTTGCTGTAACTAATTAAGTTTGTTTAGATCTAGATTCAGTTATAGATTGTTTATTTCTAAATACGAACGGCAACCCCCAAAAAATTTTTATAGCACAATAGTGACAAATTCCGTAAATACGATCTTTTGACATTTGCCAAGTACTGGGGAGACATAAAGATATATAACACACGCCACATACACTTGTACATTATAATATTGTTGATACATACCTACACACACGTTAAACACATACTTAGTAGGTACAGTCCATAAATACTATACACTAACATCTCGCATATAAACGGAATAAATTATAATATACGTATATATAAAATATCACTTACATATCACACAACATATTAATACGTACATAAGTTCTTACCATTCATTCACTCACCTGATATCTTATCGCCAGGGTAGAATACCACCGGAGCCGAGGTGGGGGGATAGTAAGTCCGGACCTGGAGAAGAAAATACAACTATACAGTACCTATACACATTAAAGCAACCATACAATTTAAGCACTACACTGACCTACAGCATATTACAAATATACTTCCAGTACAAAAAACCCCACATCCACTTACCTATATCATTTTAACCTAAATAAATTCTCTTAATATAAATAATAAATATACAACTCATTACCATCTACTTACTAGCAGAATAAGGATTCGTTCTGTTCTGGTCCCATCTGTTCGTTGTAGGCGTTGCGGCTAACAGTTTTAATGTGGTTGAATTTGTACCATTATTATTAATTTATACTTTAGGATAAGACATTATTTAACATTGCCTAAGTTGAAATTTATATTGTATTTACATTGTTTGATGTGTTGAATTCATATTTAATAGGATTTATTATATTTTAATCTGCTATTGTTATTATTATTATTGATTATTGTTCTGAAAATTTTGAAATTTTATTTTTGACTTTTATTGACGTTGATTATTGACTTGAACGTATATTGCCCATAATTTTCCATTTAATAGAGAGTTTCTTGTATCTGTATAAAGGGACCCCTTCTCTCTTATTACACACATCTACATACATTACACAATGTCGAATTCATCAAAGACCCCTCATACGTCACACCCAAAAACACCAGCTACAACCTCTATGACAAAGGCTTTTACGTTGAAGCGCAGGACCTTTGTGGATGGTGAGACGGAGGATTATATCCAGAAATGCCAAGGTCTCATAGGTGACATCAAAAAGCACATAAATCAGTGTGTTAATATTAATAAAATCCACAAGGATGCAGCATTAACGGCAGCTGAACAAGTTAAGAAACTGTTAGAGCAGCTAAAAAGGGCGGTTAACAAAGAGCTGCCAGTAACAGGGCAAACAGTGAGTGACAAGATGGAACAAACTTCACAAACTAAAGCACATACTGATCAGATAGTTACCGAGAGAGAGATCCCTAATAAAGACCTTATTAAGACCATGACATCTCTCAGCGAACAAATACAGCGACATGAGGTCTATATGAGGGAAGTAAATAAAACCATAGAGACACATTTTAAGGGTAATGGAGATGGGGAGGAATACAGCAATGCAAAATTATATGATGGAATTAAAAAATTACACAAAAGCATAGAAGACCAGAAAGATAACATAGATAGGAAACTAAGCTATGCCAGTGTAACGGCCCGACCTGTAAGTGCAAGCAGAAGTATGCCAATGAAACCAATGCATTCGGTGATTATCTCATCTGATAATAAATTAGATACTGGAGAAAAAGTTTTGGAAAATATCCGGAATATAGTAAATGCAAAGGACGAAGGCATACAGATCGATAAAATTAGAAGAGTCCGAGACCAGAAGATTATATTAGGCTGCTGTGAGCCGTTAGAGTTGAAAAAGGTAAGGGAGAGATTAACGGACGCTGGGAAGGGCCTCAAAGTTGAAGATGTCAGAAATAGAGACCCACTTATCATAATCAGAGACATAATGAATTATAACACTGACGAAGACATAGTGAAAGCGATAAAATCGCAAAATAAACACCTTCTGGATGGGGTGCCCGATGATGAACATAGAATAACCACCCTATATAGGAAGAAAGCGCGCAACCATCTACAGGCGCATGTAGTCCTCAGAGTTGCCCCTACCATTTGGAAGCGCCTGATTGATGCTGGTAGTCTACATATAGATATGCAACGGGTAAGAGTCTTTGACCAATCTCCACTAACGCAGTGCACTAAGTGTTTGGCCTATGGCCACTCACGAAAGCACTGCGCGGAGGCGCGGGATATATGCAGTCACTGTGGAGGCCAACATTTAAAAGCACAATGCGAAGAGTACTCCGCAGGCAACCCCCCTTCTTGCGTAAACTGCCGCAGGGCTAACACTGAGGGTGACCATAACGCCTACAGTGCAGAGTGCCCAATAAGAACTAAATGGGATTATATAGCACGTGAAAAAACTTCGTACTGCTAAGGTTGTCCCGGGGACCCTTCGAACTTCCAATACAGTGCAATATAAAATTATGCAAGCAAATCTGCAGAGAAAAGAGTTAGCAACGATGGAATTAATGTTAGAGGCCCAAAAAAGAAACGTAGCGCTAGCACTGATCCAAGAGCCATATGTTGGAGGACAAAGATTTATGAAGGCATATGGGACCACGAGGATCTATCAGAACACTAACCGTGGCGAGGGTACAATTAAAGCGGCAGTAGCCGTCTTTGATCCTAACATAATTGTCGAGCCCTGCATTGCGCTGACAACTAATAATATAGTGGTAGTTAAAGTCAAGACGGGGTGTCGATGGATCCTCGTGGTTTCATGCTATTTCGAGCCTGATCGGGACCTGGGCCAGTACTTAGATCATTTAATCAGAGTTAGGCGCGAAAGCGGGGCTTTGAATATTTTACTGGCAGGTGATCTAAATGCGAAAAACGTATGGTGGGGTAGCAGGGCAACTGATGAAAGGGGAGATGAGGTGGCTGGTACCCTGGCGGAAATGAATATGGAGGTACTAAATGTGGGTGACACCCCTACCTTCGATACAGTAAGAGGGCAACAAAGGCTTACTAGCTGTATTGACGTGACGGCCTGCACGGAGGGCATGCTCCAATTAGTGGAAGAATGGACCGTAGTCGAGGACATTATCAGCTCTGATCACAACAGTATAATTTTTAAATTATGTTTAGACCCAGTAGAAACTATCATACAGAGAACAACCAGAAAATATAATACTAAAAAAGCAAATTGGAAAAAATTTCAAAATGAATTGACAAAGGAAAAATTAAATAATAATGTAAATTTAGTAAATATTGAAAGTATAAACAATAGCGAAGAATTAGAAATATCATTAGATAAATATGAAAAATTAATAGCAGAGGCATGTAATAAAACATTACCAAAAATAAAAGGGCAATCAAAATTTACTGTGCCGTGGTGGTCATTAGAGCTCCAAGAGATGAAACGTGCCGTCGCCACGAGGAGGCGCAGGGTCCGATGTGCAGCGCCGGTCCGCAGAGCTGCTGTCGTGGAAGAGTACCTCAACGCAAAGATGCTCTATGAGGAGAGAGTAAAGTCCGCACAAATTGCAAGCTGGAAGGCGTTTTGTGAACGACAAAACCAAGAAAGCCTTTGGGGGGGCATATATAGAGTCATCAAAAGTACGAAGAGACGTGAGGAAGACCTTCCCCTGAGAAAAAACGGGACTATGTTGGGACCGGAGGAATCTGCCAGGGTGCTGGCAGACACCTTTTACCCCGAGGACACGGAAGAGGATGATAATATAGATCATCGACGGGTAAGGGAGGCAGCTGAACTCGTGGGCCTCTATGAAACTGGCACCGCTGAACCTGACTTTACAGCAGCCGAGCTGAGGTCAGCAGTAATGAGGTTTAACCCCAAAAAAGCACCGGGTCAGGATGGCTTTACATCCGACATATGCGCCAATGCTATAATGGGGGATGTAGACATGAACTTGGCTATGATGAACAAATGCTTCCAGTTGGGGCACTTCCCTAAGACATGGAAATCGGCCACTGTCATAGCAATAAGGAAACCGGGAAAACTGGACTATACGGATCCCAAAGCGTATAGGCCCATTGGCCTACTACCAGTTATGGGCAAGGTCTTCGAGAAAATGCTCATCAGAAGATTGACCTGGCACCTGCTGCCCCGCCTGAGCACCAATCAATATGGCTTCTTGCCACAGCGCGGAACGGAGGACTCCCTCTATAATCTGGTGACACACGTGAAGGGTCAGTTGGACCGGAAGAAGATCGTCACGTTGGTGTCGCTAGACATAGAGGGGGCCTTCGATAGTGCATGGTGGCCCGCCATAAAAACGAGATTAGTAGAAGAGGAATGTCCCACGTCGTTACTGAAAACACTGGTCAGCTATCTTCAGGATAGAACAGTAACTGTGCGATACGCAGGCAAGCAGTGTGTCAAATCAACCACAAAAGGCTGCATTCAGGGATCCATAGGGGGCCCCATCTTATGGAATCTTCTACTGGACCCGCTGCTAAAAAGTCTCACGGGGAGGGGAGAATACTGTCAGGCTTTCGCCGATGACGTAGTACTCGCCTTCTCTGGGGATACAGCGGCGGAGATCGAGGACCGAGGCAATGCCGCTCTCGAACATGTCCGGAGATGGGGTGTCATGAATAAGCTGAAGTTCGCGCCACACAAAACGAGTGCTATGGTGTTAACACGGAAGCTGAAATATGACACTCCGCATCTGAGCATGGGCGGGACCGCCATTGCTTTGGTCAAGGAGATTAAGATCCTGGGGCTAACGGTAGACTGTGGGTTGACGTTCGGTGCTCATACTGCAAATGTCTGCAGGAAGGCGCTGGATGTCTACAAACAGCTATCGAGAGCCGCCAGAGTCAGTTGGGGCCTCCATCCGGAGGTGATTAAAACCATATATGTGGCGGCTATAGAACCTGTGGTCACTTATGCAGCGGCTGCGTGGGCACCGGCTACAAACAAGCTCTACGTGCGCAAGCAATTGAACGCGGTGCAGCGGCTAATTGCACAAAGAATATGCAAGGCTTATCGAACGGTCTCCCTAAATGCGGCCCTGGTGCTGGCCGGGATACTCCCCCTGGATATACGTATAAGAGAAAATGCGGCTTTATACGAGGCCAGAAGGGGGGTGTCCCGGTTTGCACCGGTTGATAGGGAGATCGAGAGGCCGATACCTAGCATTGCAAGGCCGCACCCTGCGAACAGTGTACATCACTATATTACACCCCTAAATAGTGAAGAGGCCGTGGCAGCACTGGTAGGCGGTGCAGTTAAAATATTCACGGACGGCAGTAAGATTCAGGGGGAGGTTGGGGCATCCATCTCTATATGGGAGGGGGAAGCTGAAACCTTGGCCCGAAAATTCAAGCTGTCGTCCTACTGCACCGTCTACCAAGCTGAGTTGCTGGCAATAAAAGAGGCGGCGGTGGTGGCCGATAAAAAGAAATATAGAAGATGCGCAATAATAAGCGACTCGAGGGCAGCACTGGACACTGTCGCCAATGAAGAACCCCAACATGCGCTAGCTAATGAAGCACGTAATTTAATACATAGCTGCTCGTTGGACGGCAGGGAAATATCATTGTTCTGGATAAAAGCACACGCTGGCATTGCTGGAAATGAAAGAGCGGATCACCTGGCTAAGGAAGCTGCAATTCGTAGTAGGGTGAGACCTTATTACGATAAATGCCCGGTTTCATTCGTCAAGAAGACTATCCGTGAGGAGTCTCTTGGCGAATGGAACCGGAGATATCGAGAAGGAACAGTTGCGGCGGTGACTAAGGTGTTCTTCCCTGACGCGCGGCAAGCGTATCCCACTGTACTTAAAATCCCCAAAAACAGTATACTCACACAAGTGTTGACAGGGCACGGTGGGTTCTCTGAATACCTGTATAGATTCAAGTGTAAGGACAGCCCATCGTGCACCTGTCATCCCGATGCACATGAAAATATTTTGCATATCATCCTGGACTGTCCAATACATCATACTCTTAGGTATAATATAGAACAAAGGGTTGGGATAGATATAAACCTAGGGAGCTTGCCAGAGATATTAAAGGACCCGGAAAAAAGAGAACCTTTTTTGGCCTATTGTACCAAAATTGCCCAGAAAGTAATCAATAGGAATAAAACTTGAAACTTAGTGTATAACGACAATGGAATTTTAATTTAGTATGAAATAATGTATAATTATTGGTATAAAATAATGTGTGATTATTTAATTATTCTAATATTATGTAATTTTAATCATGTAAATATTGTTATAAAATTGTAGATACTATTGCCACTTTTGTGAATTGCTATTGATGAGCTAAATTATGAATTATAATAAAAATTATTGTATATAAATTAAATTTAATTGTATGTTATAAAACGTATTATTTATCTTTAATGAATAGTATTCTTGCGTGTCGTATTGTGTTGTTTAATCTTAATCTGTGTGTGTGTATGCTCAATCCTTAATCTGTTCTAACTATACTAATACCTCTTTTCCTGTCTTGGAGGTCACGCACTTTGATATGTAAAGTGCGCTGTATCAAAATATGTGAGAAGTTATCGCAAGGTCCAAGCTCTTTGATAATAAAGAACTTGAGATCAAGTGATAACGCACTGTAAAAACTTTCTGATTATGTCATATAATGGAATGTATAGAAATATTAATATTGTAATGTTTGTAAAATAGTGATTGTATTTATAATGAATGTAAAACAATAATATAATTGTAATAAAGTATTAAATAAATAATATAGTTAAGTATGATATTATAATGTATATAATGGTATGATTATTATGTATTAAAAATGGTCTGCTGCTTTGTGGTCAAAGTGACAAGACCAGAATATTATGATAAATATGTAATTGGTCAGGCATTTTGCGTAAGCAAAATGACGATAATCATAAGAATTAGGTTATATAATATAATAATGATATAGTATTGTATAAAAGTATGTATAAAAGTATGTATAAAATTGGCTGATCAATAGCAATATACAAATAGTTATGTAAGGAAATTGTAAAATAGCTTTAAGAAACTCTGATAATAAATAAAGCAAAATTTAAGTAAGAATAGGAGATACCTCCCATATTGGAGGATTAGGGACCTAGTTATTGAAAAGGATAGGCGTGAGAATAGATATAATAGGTCTTGGACTCTGTCCGAGGATTAGCTCGCGGGCCGGGCCGACAGCGCCCGGACAGGAAAAAAAAAAAAAAAAAAAAAAAAAAAAAACCTAACCTAACCTAACCTAACCTAACCTAACCTAACCTAACCTAACCTAACCTAACCTAACCTAACCTAACCTAACCTAACCTAACCTAACCTAACCTAACCTAACCTAACCTAACCTAACCTAACCTAACCTAACCTAACCTAACCTAACCTAACCTAACCATCTGATATTTTTTGGTTTTCTCGTTGGTATAGCGATTGTTTTGTGTTCTATTGACCTAAACTAGCTTAGATTTCACTAAATAAACAAGGGTGGTTTATCGCATCCCCTAAAATTTTGACTTATTATATAAATATTTCTATACAAAAATTTAATTAAAATATTCGAACTTTGCACCTATCCACTACCGGTAATTCTGGTCGCACAGTGGTGGTTCTTACCTTAGATTGTCCGCTGTTAACAGCCCTTTATTTCAGCACCACATTTGCATAAATATCTCATATAGTTTTTTAGTTATTTTGTAGTTTCTGTGAAAAAACATAGTTTTTGGCAAAATTTCATCAGTTTTATTAAGATAATTTCACTTTTTTCTATAGAGACCCTAGTGGTTTATCATACCATCGTGTAGGGCTCGTCAAGCCCTGTACGCCGATACCCCATTTGGGGGGATTCTGAGACTTCCATCCCCTGTTTTTGCCCGCCGAACACCTATTTTTGTTAAAAATTTAGTATATTTTTGCAGTTTCACATCAATAACTTCCCATAGTTGCAACTTTCACATTTGTTTTTATTTTTACATTGTAGCTTACCAATAGACGAATCCATAGACACCGCATTCGCTCTTCTGCCAACACCATAACATCTGAAAAAGATTTAATAGTAACTTTAATAACTATATACTTACATCACACAAGTACCAAAATCCATATAAGGGGTGCTTATACGAAGAAATAACATCTGATATTTTTTGGTTTTCTCGTTGGTATAGCGATTGTTTTGTGTTCTATTGACCTAAACTAGCTTAGATTTCACTAAATAAACAAGGGTGGTTTATCGCATCCCCTAAAATTTTGACTTATTATATAAATATTTCTATACAAAAATTTAATTAAAATATTCGAACTTTGCACCTATCCACTACCGGTAATTCTGGTCGCACAGTGGTGGTTCTTACCTTAGATTGTCCGCTGTTAACAGCCCTTTATTTCAGCACCACATTTGCATAAATATCTCATATAGTTTTTTAGTTATTTTGTAGTTTCTGTGAAAAAACATAGTTTTTGGCAAAATTTCATCAGTTTTATTAAGATAATTTCACTTTTTTCTATAGAGACCCTAGTGGTTTATCATACCATCGTGTAGGGCTCGTCAAGCCCTGTACGCCGATACCCCATTTGGGGGGATTCTGAGACTTCCATCCCCTGTTTTTGCCCGCCGAACACCTATTTTTGTTAAAAATTTAGTATATTTTTGCAGTTTCACATCAATAACTTCCCATAGTTGCAACTTTCACATTTGTTTTTATTTTTACATTGTAGCTTACCAATAGACGAATCCATAGACACCGCATTCGCTCTTCTGCCAACACCATAACATCTGAAAAAGATTTAATAGTAACTTTAATAACTATATACTTACATCACACAAGTACCAAAATCCATATAAGGGGTGCTTATACGAAGAAATAACATCTGATATTTTTTGGTTTTCTCGTTGGTATAGCGATTGTTTTGTGTTCTATTGACCTAAACTAGCTTAGATTTCACTAAATAAACAAGGGTGGTTTATCGCATCCCCTAAAATTTTGACTTATTATATAAATATTTCTATACAAAAATTTAATTAAAATATTCGAACTTTGCACCTATCCACTACCGGTAATTCTGGTCGCACAGTGGTGGTTCTTACCTTAGATTGTCCGCTGTTAACAGCCCTTTATTTCAGCACCACATTTGCATAAATATCTCATATAGTTTTTTAGTTATTTTGTAGTTTCTGTGAAAAAACATAGTTTTTGGCAAAATTTCATCAGTTTTATTAAGATAATTTCACTTTTTTCTATAGAGACCCTAGTGGTTTATCATACCATCGTGTAGGGCTCGTCAAGCCCTGTACGCCGATACCCCATTTGGGGGGATTCTGAGACTTCCATCCCCTGTTTTTGCCCGCCGAACACCTATTTTTGTTAAAAATTTAGTATATTTTTGCAGTTTCACATCAATAACTTCCCATAGTTGCAACTTTCACATTTGTTTTTATTTTTACATTGTAGCTTACCAATAGACGAATCCATAGACACCGCATTCGCTCTTCTGCCAACACCATAACATCTGAAAAAGATTTAATAGTAACTTTAATAACTATATACTTACATCACACAAGTACCAAAATCCATATAAGGGGTGCTTATACGAAGAAATAACATCTGATATTTTTTGGTTTTCTCGTTGGTATAGCGATTGTTTTGTGTTCTATTGACCTAAACTAGCTTAGATTTCACTAAATAAACAAGGGTGGTTTATCGCATCCCCTAAAATTTTGACTTATTATATAAATATTTCTATACAAAAATTTAATTAAAATATTCGAACTTTGCACCTATCCACTACCGGTAATTCTGGTCGCACAGTGGTGGTTCTTACCTTAGATTGTCCGCTGTTAACAGCCCTTTATTTCAGCACCACATTTGCATAAATATCTCATATAGTTTTTTAGTTATTTTGTAGTTTCTGTGAAAAAACATAGTTTTTGGCAAAATTTCATCAGTTTTATTAAGATAATTTCACTTTTTTCTATAGAGACCCTAGTGGTTTATCATACCATCGTGTAGGGCTCGTCAAGCCCTGTACGCCGATACCCCATTTGGGGGGATTCTGAGACTTCCATCCCCTGTTTTTGCCCGCCGAACACCTATTTTTGTTAAAAATTTAGTATATTTTTGCAGTTTCACATCAATAACTTCCCATAGTTGCAACTTTCACATTTGTTTTTATTTTTACATTGTAGCTTACCAATAGACGAATCCATAGACACCGCATTCGCTCTTCTGCCAACACCATAACATCTGAAAAAGATTTAATAGTAACTTTAATAACTATATACTTACATCACACAAGTACCAAAATCCATATAAGGGGTGCTTATACGAAGAAATAACATCTGATATTTTTTGGTTTTCTCGTTGGTATAGCGATTGTTTTGTGTTCTATTGACCTAAACTAGCTTAGATTTCACTAAATAAACAAGGGTGGTTTATCGCATCCCCTAAAATTTTGACTTATTATATAAATATTTCTATACAAAAATTTAATTAAAATATTCGAACTTTGCACCTATCCACTACCGGTAATTCTGGTCGCACAGTGGTGGTTCTTACCTTAGATTGTCCGCTGTTAACAGCCCTTTATTTCAGCACCACATTTGCATAAATATCTCATATAGTTTTTTAGTTATTTTGTAGTTTCTGTGAAAAAACATAGTTTTTGGCAAAATTTCATCAGTTTTATTAAGATAATTTCACTTTTTTCTATAGAGACCCTAGTGGTTTATCATACCATCGTGTAGGGCTCGTCAAGCCCTGTACGCCGATACCCCATTTGGGGGGATTCTGAGACTTCCATCCCCTGTTTTTGCCCGCCGAACACCTATTTTTGTTAAAAATTTAGTATATTTTTGCAGTTTCACATCAATAACTTCCCATAGTTGCAACTTTCACATTTGTTTTTATTTTTACATTGTAGCTTACCAATAGACGAATCCATAGACACCGCATTCGCTCTTCTGCCAACACCATAACATCTGAAAAAGATTTAATAGTAACTTTAATAACTATATACTTACATCACACAAGTACCAAAATCCATATAAGGGGTGCTTATACGAAGAAATAACATCTGATATTTTTTGGTTTTCTCGTTGGTATAGCGATTGTTTTGTGTTCTATTGACCTAAACTAGCTTAGATTTCACTAAATAAACAAGGGTGGTTTATCGCATCCCCTAAAATTTTGACTTATTATATAAATATTTCTATACAAAAATTTAATTAAAATATTCGAACTTTGCACCTATCCACTACCGGTAATTCTGGTCGCACAGTGGTGGTTCTTACCTTAGATTGTCCGCTGTTAACAGCCCTTTATTTCAGCACCACATTTGCATAAATATCTCATATAGTTTTTTAGTTATTTTGTAGTTTCTGTGAAAAAACATAGTTTTTGGCAAAATTTCATCAGTTTTATTAAGATAATTTCACTTTTTTCTATAGAGACCCTAGTGGTTTATCATACCATCGTGTAGGGCTCGTCAAGCCCTGTACGCCGATACCCCATTTGGGGGGATTCTGAGACTTCCATCCCCTGTTTTTGCCCGCCGAACACCTATTTTTGTTAAAAATTTAGTATATTTTTGCAGTTTCACATCAATAACTTCCCATAGTTGCAACTTTCACATTTGTTTTTATTTTTACATTGTAGCTTACCAATAGACGAATCCATAGACACCGCATTCGCTCTTCTGCCAACACCATAACATCTGAAAAAGATTTAATAGTAACTTTAATAACTATATACTTACATCACACAAGTACCAAAATCCATATAAGGGGTGCTTATACGAAGAAATAACATCTGATATTTTTTGGTTTTCTCGTTGGTATAGCGATTGTTTTGTGTTCTATTGACCTAAACTAGCTTAGATTTCACTAAATAAACAAGGGTGGTTTATCGCATCCCCTAAAATTTTGACTTATTATATAAATATTTCTATACAAAAATTTAATTAAAATATTCGAACTTTGCACCTATCCACTACCGGTAATTCTGGTCGCACAGTGGTGGTTCTTACCTTAGATTGTCCGCTGTTAACAGCCCTTTATTTCAGCACCACATTTGCATAAATATCTCATATAGTTTTTTAGTTATTTTGTAGTTTCTGTGAAAAAACATAGTTTTTGGCAAAATTTCATCAGTTTTATTAAGATAATTTCACTTTTTTCTATAGAGACCCTAGTGGTTTATCATACCATCGTGTAGGGCTCGTCAAGCCCTGTACGCCGATACCCCATTTGGGGGGATTCTGAGACTTCCATCCCCTGTTTTTGCCCGCCGAACACCTATTTTTGTTAAAAATTTAGTATATTTTTGCAGTTTCACATCAATAACTTCCCATAGTTGCAACTTTCACATTTGTTTTTATTTTTACATTGTAGCTTACCAATAGACGAATCCATAGACACCGCATTCGCTCTTCTGCCAACACCATAACATCTGAAAAAGATTTAATAGTAACTTTAATAACTATATACTTACATCACACAAGTACCAAAATCCATATAAGGGGTGCTTATACGAAGAAATAACATCTGATATTTTTTGGTTTTCTCGTTGGTATAGCGATTGTTTTGTGTTCTATTGACCTAAACTAGCTTAGATTTCACTAAATAAACAAGGGTGGTTTATCGCATCCCCTAAAATTTTGACTTATTATATAAATATTTCTATACAAAAATTTAATTAAAATATTCGAACTTTGCACCTATCCACTACCGGTAATTCTGGTCGCACAGTGGTGGTTCTTACCTTAGATTGTCCGCTGTTAACAGCCCTTTATTTCAGCACCACATTTGCATAAATATCTCATATAGTTTTTTAGTTATTTTGTAGTTTCTGTGAAAAAACATAGTTTTTGGCAAAATTTCATCAGTTTTATTAAGATAATTTCACTTTTTTCTATAGAGACCCTAGTGGTTTATCATACCATCGTGTAGGGCTCGTCAAGCCCTGTACGCCGATACCCCATTTGGGGGGATTCTGAGACTTCCATCCCCTGTTTTTGCCCGCCGAACACCTATTTTTGTTAAAAATTTAGTATATTTTTGCAGTTTCACATCAATAACTTCCCATAGTTGCAACTTTCACATTTGTTTTTATTTTTACATTGTAGCTTACCAATAGACGAATCCATAGACACCGCATTCGCTCTTCTGCCAACACCATAACATCTGAAAAAGATTTAATAGTAACTTTAATAACTATATACTTACATCACACAAGTACCAAAATCCATATAAGGGGTGCTTATACGAAGAAATAACATCTGATATTTTTTGGTTTTCTCGTTGGTATAGCGATTGTTTTGTGTTCTATTGACCTAAACTAGCTTAGATTTCACTAAATAAACAAGGGTGGTTTATCGCATCCCCTAAAATTTTGACTTATTATATAAATATTTCTATACAAAAATTTAATTAAAATATTCGAACTTTGCACCTATCCACTACCGGTAATTCTGGTCGCACAGTGGTGGTTCTTACCTTAGATTGTCCGCTGTTAACAGCCCTTTATTTCAGCACCACATTTGCATAAATATCTCATATAGTTTTTTAGTTATTTTGTAGTTTCTGTGAAAAAACATAGTTTTTGGCAAAATTTCATCAGTTTTATTAAGATAATTTCACTTTTTTCTATAGAGACCCTAGTGGTTTATCATACCATCGTGTAGGGCTCGTCAAGCCCTGTACGCCGATACCCCATTTGGGGGGATTCTGAGACTTCCATCCCCTGTTTTTGCCCGCCGAACACCTATTTTTGTTAAAAATTTAGTATATTTTTGCAGTTTCACATCAATAACTTCCCATAGTTGCAACTTTCACATTTGTTTTTATTTTTACATTGTAGCTTACCAATAGACGAATCCATAGACACCGCATTCGCTCTTCTGCCAACACCATAACATCTGAAAAAGATTTAATAGTAACTTTAATAACTATATACTTACATCACACAAGTACCAAAATCCATATAAGGGGTGCTTATACGAAGAAATAACATCTGATATTTTTTGGTTTTCTCGTTGGTATAGCGATTGTTTTGTGTTCTATTGACCTAAACTAGCTTAGATTTCACTAAATAAACAAGGGTGGTTTATCGCATCCCCTAAAATTTTGACTTATTATATAAATATTTCTATACAAAAATTTAATTAAAATATTCGAACTTTGCACCTATCCACTACCGGTAATTCTGGTCGCACAGTGGTGGTTCTTACCTTAGATTGTCCGCTGTTAACAGCCCTTTATTTCAGCACCACATTTGCATAAATATCTCATATAGTTTTTTAGTTATTTTGTAGTTTCTGTGAAAAAACATAGTTTTTGGCAAAATTTCATCAGTTTTATTAAGATAATTTCACTTTTTTCTATAGAGACCCTAGTGGTTTATCATACCATCGTGTAGGGCTCGTCAAGCCCTGTACGCCGATACCCCATTTGGGGGGATTCTGAGACTTCCATCCCCTGTTTTTAGCGCCTGGGACCATAAAAATATTAGATACAATTTATTTATTTCGATACAATTTATTTATTTCGATTGTGTTATGTTTCTTATGTTTAATTAAATTATTATTGACTAATATACTCATAAATAAATTTTACACATAAATAATTAATATAGACACATAAATATTTATAATATTGATTTCATTATTAATCTATTTGACTGTTGGTTTGACTGTTATATTTAAATATTTTAGTTATAGGTTGGCATATATATTAATTATTAATTTATCAAATACTCTGTACACCAGTTGCTCTAGTCTAGTTTGAATTTTAATATTCCTCTTTTAAAAATAAAATCAGAAATGTTACGTACTACAGATAAGAACTCCAATAATGAGAGCTCGAAAAAAACTGTAAAACCGCAGACTCAAAACTTGGGCACCCCAACGGTTGTGCCTCAGACTGTCAAAAGTGCGAGTAACTCAAATTGTACCTCATCAGTTACATCAGGACAGTCCAAGGCTTACTCGTTGGGGCGCAGAACATTTGTCATAGCCCAAATACAAAGCTACATTAAAAGCTGTAAGGCAGAAGTGGCGGTAATTAGGAAAAATGTTAAGCAGTGCGGTAACATAAAAACCTCGTGTAGAGACTGCATCTTGAAAGCCTCCGACAATATATATTATATAATGGAGAGTATGGCGAGGGAATTAGTTGGGGAAAAGAGAAAATCAGCTGAAGATATAGACACAACGCCATCCTTGGATATGAGTGAGGAAGCGCCGAGTGTAGAGAACAGAAAAAGAGCAGAAGATGACCTCATCAGCAGTATTGCTTCCCTTAGCACACAAATACAGCAGCATGAAAGCTACATGCAAGAAGTCAGTCGGGTTCTGGAGGAAACTAAAGTGGTAATGGAGAACAAACTGAGTTATGCCAGTGCAACGGCCGGCTCCCTAAGACCTAACTCAAACAGTAAAGAGAAAGTGGTACACTCTATAATGATATCTTCGGAAAATGCGCTGGAGACAGGGGAAAATGTGCTGGAGAGTGTTAGAGGCATCGTAAATGCGAAAGAGGAAGGTATAAGAATTGATAGAGTTAGAAAAGTTAGAGAAAGGAAAATAATCGTGGGATGCAGTGAACAGAAAGATCTAGACAGAATCAGAGACCGGTTGAGGGAGGCGGGGACAAATTTGAAAGTTGAGGAAATGAGAAATAAGGACCCGTTGGTAATAATTAAAGATGTTATGGCATATAATACGGATGAAGACCTGACAAGAGCACTTAAAACTCAAAACAAACAACTACTGAAAGGCATAGCTGATCGGGACCTGGGAATGACAGTCATGTATCGAAGGCGAGCGCGAAATCAGCTGATGGTGCATGTTGTGCTTCGAGTGGCCCCAAGCGTCTGGAATCGTCTCACCGAGGCGGGTACCATCCACATAGACATGCAACGAGTCAGAGTGTACGATCAATCCCCCTTGATCCAATGTACCCGATGTTTGGGTTATGGGCATGGGAAAAAACTCTGCACACAAACGCAGGAGACATGTAGTCATTGTGGTGGTGACCACCTCAGGTCTAAGTGCGAGGCTTACGCTAACAGAGAACCATCCTCATGCGTTAACTGTTGTAAGGCAGACCCTGATAGCAGATGTGACCACAACGCGTTTAATACAGAATGCCCCATAAGAATGAAATGGGATAAAATAGCAAGGGAACGGGTCGCATACTGCTAAGGTTGAAACAGGTGTTCCACAGCCTATTATTGCAACTGAATACATTGTTGCACAGGCAAATCTTCAAAGGAAAGCCCTCGCAACTACAGAGCTAATGATGGAGGCCAAGAAAAGAAGAATTGCGTTTGCACTCATACAAGAGCCGTACATAGGTGGCCATAAAACTATGAGGACTTATGGAGATGCCAGGATTTATCAAAACACGAACCACGGTGACAGCACTGTTAAGGCAGCAATAGCGGTTTTCGACCCGGAAATAGTTGTCGAGCAATGCATCGCATTGACTACCAATAACATCGTGGTGGTCAAAATACGCGCTGGTTCCGAGTGGATCCTGGCAGTCTCATTCTACTTTGAGCCAAACCAACAAATAGACCCGTACCTGGAACATCTGATGAAAATAAGAAGAGAAACGGGCACAATAAGAATGATAATTGGTGGCGATGCAAACGCAAAGAGCACATGGTGGGGCAGCCGTTTCACGGACAGTAGAGGGGAGGATATGATGGGGATACTAACGGAGCTGTCGATGGAGGTTCTGAATATTGGTAATACACCCACGTTTGATACAGTTAGGGGTGGACAGCGGCTTACCAGCCACGTGGATGTGACGGCCTGCACGGAAGACGTGCTGCACTTGGTAGATGACTGGAGAGTCGTAGAGGATCTGACCAGCTCCGACCACAATGGGATGATATTCAAAATTTATCTAGAAAGGGCAAATCCAATAAACATAAAAAGTACAACAAGGAAATACAATAGCAAGAAAGCCAGATGGGAAAGATTTCATAATAAACTAAATGAACTAAAAATAAATTTTAATATTAATAAAAATGTTATAGATAACATACAAAATTCAGAAGATTTAGATACACTCATAAATAAATACACAAAAATAATAACAATTGCATGCGATGAAGCTATTCCAAGGAAAAAAAACAGAAATAAACTTACCATCCCATGGTGGTCGTCGAAGCTGGAGAAGATGAAGCGCGTAGTTACTACCAGAAAACACAGGATCAGATGTGCAGCGCCGATCCGAAGAGAAGCTGTGGTCGCTGACTACCTTAAAGCCAAAGAGGAGTATGAAAATGAAGCAAAGGCGGCTCAGATTACGAGCTGGAAACAATTCTGTCAAAAGCAAGATAATGAAAATGTGTGGGAAGGTATATACCGAGTAATAAGGAATACTACCAAACGAGAACCGGACCTCCCATTGTCTAAAGACGGTGTATCACTGGGCTTAGAGGAGTCCGCAAGGTTATTGGCGGACACCTTCTATATCAGCGACTCAGAGGATGACGATAATGCGCACCATCAGCACACAAGAACACTGTCTCGCCAGATTGGGGGTTTAGACTCTGGTAGCTACGAGCCTGATATTACAGAGCACGAGTTGAGGTCGGCTGTACTGAGCTTCCACCCGAGGAAAGCTCCGGGTGAGGAAGGCTTCACCGCAGACATTTGTGCGGAAGTAATCTTGCGGGATATGGACCTAAATCTAGCACTCTATAATAAATGCTGGCGACTCGCCCATTTCCCCATAGAATGGAAGATGGCGGTGGTGATCGCAATAAGGAAGCCAGGAAAGAGTGATTATACAGACCCCAGGGCTTATAGGCCAATTGGACTGTTGCCGCTTATGGGCAAGATATTTGAAAAAATTGTCATGAGAAGATTAACCTGGCACCTTCTGCCACGTCTAAGCACTAGACAATATGGATTTTTGCC
>CAOCTI010000011.1:47500-128680 GCA_948253155.1 Leucoma salicis
GAGCACTAGGAAGCTCAAGTATGATACTCCACGCTTGAGCATGGGTGGGGTCGACATTGCCTTTGTCAAGGAGATTACGATCCTGGGGTTGACGATAGACTGCGGGTTGACGTTTGGAGCCCATACTGCGAATGTTTGCAGAAAGGCACTGGGCGTCTACAAGCAGCTGTCGAGAGCTGCCAGGGTCAGCTGGGGCCTCCATCCCGAAATAGTTAGGACTATTTACACGGCGGCTATAGAGCCATTAGTGACCTACGCCGCGGCAGCATGGGCACCGGCTACTAACAAAGCTTATATACGTAAGCAACTGAATGCGGTGCAGCGGCTTTGTGCACAGCGCATATGCAAGGCGTACAGAACGGTCTCCCTCAATGCGGCACTGGTGCTGGCCGGGATACTCCCCCTGGATATCCGAATAAGAGAGAATGCTGCTCTGTACGAGGCCAGAAGGGGGGCGTCCCGGTTTGTGCCTGTGGATAGGGAGATCGAGAGGCCTGTCCCTTACACTACAAGGCCACATCCGGGGACGCATGCCCATATTGGAATCACACCTCTGGCTAGTGAGGAGGACGTCACGGCAATGGTAGGCGGTGCAGTAAAAATTTTTACGGATGGCAGTAAGATTCGGGGGGAGGTTGGAGCGTCCATCTCTATATGGGAGGCGGACGCTGAAACCTCAGCCAAAAAATTCAAACTGTCTTCCTACTGCACCGTCTACCAGGCCGAACTGTTGGCCATAAAGCAGGCGGTGATGTTGGCTGAGCAGAAAAAATATAGAAGATGCGCAATAATTAGTGACTCTAGGGCAGCGTTGGACACTGTGGCAAATCACGAATCCATGCACGCGTTGGCTAGTGAAGCCAGGGATTTAATGTATAGCTGTACGGTGAGTGGAAGGGAAATATCCTTGTACTGGATCAAGGCACACGCTGGAATAACTGGCAATGAAAGGGCAGACTACCTAGCCAAACATGCCGCACTTCGTAGTAACGTAAGACCGCATTACGATAAATGCCCGGTTTCATTCGTCAGAAAGGCGATCCGTGAGGAGTCTCTCGGCGAATGGAACCGAAGATATCAGGAAGGCACAACAGCGGCAGTAACAAAATCGTTTTTCCCAGATGCGAAACAAGCATACCCAATCGTAATGCACATTCCCAAAAACCATATTCTCACACAGGTGTTGACGGGGCACGGTGGGTTCTCCGAGTACCTGTATAGATTCAGGTGTAAGGACAACCCATCGTGCATCTGTCATCCAGATGCACATGAAACTATCCTACATGCTATTTTGGACTGCCCAATTCATAATAATTTAAGGTATAACATAGAGCAAGAAATTGGTGTAAAGCTAAGTCTGGGAGGTTTACATGAAATAATAAAAGACCCAGAAAAACAAGTACCCTTCCTGCATTACTGTACTAATATTGCCCAAAAACTTATAAATAGAAATAAAACTTAAAAATGACTAAAAATGTGAAACCAGGGATCGAAATTGAAATTATAAAATTATTGTTGTTCAAAAAATTTAAAATTTTATTATTATGCTTAACTGATATTGTTGTGACTATTGTAAATTATTATTGAATAGCTATAGTTCATTATATATAATTGTTGATTGTATTGTATTGTTACACTTAATTATTGTGAATTTATAATGTGTTGCTAATTTATTCTCTTGTGCTGTAATGTGTTGTCTCGTCTTAATCTCAATCTTTGCTAACTGTACTAACCTCAATTCTTGTCTTGGTGGTCAAGCACTTTATTATTAATAAAGTGCACAAGATCAAAACTATGTCGCAAGTAATCGCAAAGTCCTAGCTCTTTAACTATAAAGATCTCGTGACCAAGCGAAAACAAAATGTAACCTTTATGTTATCAAATGTAGTGTTTAGTTATATCTAATAATTATAAGTAATATGTAATATTAATTTGTAGCAGATTGAATAAAGATAATAATATTGTAATGGAATGTAATAAATTATAATGTAATTATGTATAGTATAAACAATAAAGAAATAATTTCTTTATATAAATTATTTATGTAATTATTAAGTATGGTCTGCCACTTTGGGATCAAAGTGCCAAGACCAGAAAATTAATGATAAAGACATATGTATTTGGTTAAATATTTTGCATAGGCAAAATATTAATGACCATGTTAATATATAATGTAATTTTATTTAGTATGCTGTAATAATATAAATTATTAATTAAACAATGTATAGAATTTGTCATACCGTAGTATAGTTAAATATTGTATAATTTAAAATATGTATAAAAAACCTATCAATAATAATTTACAAAATGTTTATGTAAAATTACAAAATTGTAAAATAGTATTAGAGAATATTAATAAAATAAATAACAACTAAAATGAGAGTAGGAGATACCTCCCATATTGGAGGACTAGGACGCTAGCTATATTAATGGATAGGCGAAAGATTAGGCACTTTAGGTCTTGGATTTTGTCCAAGGTTTTAGCTCGCGGGCCGGGCCACAGCGCCCGGACAGGAAAAAAAAAAAAAAAAAAAAAAAAACCTAACCTAACCTAACCTAACCTAACCTAACCTAACCTAACCTAACCTAACCTAACCTAACCTAACCTAACCTAACCTTTTTTTTTTTTTTTTTTTTTTTTTTTTTTTTTTTTTTTTTTTTTGTTTACACGGTCCGAAATGCATTTACGCACCCCCCTGGGTTACCAACAGGATCCAGGGGGAGTGTCGGGCTCGATGGCACACAGGCTCGACTATTGTCTCGAATCCATGTGCCACAATACCGACTAAAACATGACCGCGACGCCTTCTTCCGTCATTATGAGGCACCGAAGGATCGTCAAGAGACATTCCACTCCGGCACCCCGACGGTTGGCCTTTCCGGCCCCTTCCGATTCCCCAGCCCTGCCCCCCACTCGGTATATCCGTGAGGGAGGCAGTCATTGTGGGGTCTGTCATTCACCCATTGTGTGCCCCCACGCGCCCCCCACTCCCTTACTGGAGAGGAAGGGGCACGCGGGGGCCAGCCGCCGTAATCGGCGATAGCTTCAAGGCGGAGGGAGGAGGTGGGCGTAGCGCCGTCTCCTCCTCCCTGGTCGGCCTCTGCGGCCCGGATCAGCGAAAGCATCAGCTTCGCGTTGCCTCTCCGCGGCCTCCTTCTGTGCAATCACTGATTCGCAAAACGAGGCCATGGCCGTCCAGCACCTGCCGCTGTCAAGCATCGCCTTTACGATGGACGACAACGACAGGTCTCCGCCCATTACTACCACCAGGTCACAGCGCTGAGGCTGCCAGGCGGCGCATTCCTCCAGAGTGTGGCGCACCGAATCAACTGGCGCATCACACTCATGGCAGCCGGGTGTTGGCTCCCTACCAATGCGGTGCAGGTACTCACCGAAGCACCCGTGTCCGGTGAGTACCTGCGCCATCCTAAAAGTAATTCCCCCCTTGTTTCTCCCCAGCCAACGCCCGAGATGCGGACGGATTGCCTCTACCGTCCACAGTCCAGCCGCCGGGGACGCTAGGTCCTCTGCCCAACGCCGGACCAGGGCGCGTTGTGCGACCTTTTTGGTCCATCCCTCCTGTCCCTCATGGACCAGTCGCCCTCCAACTGTCACTAGGCTCCGATACGTTTCTGCGAGCAACTCCGCCTGCCGATCCCAGGGTGGGTCACCCGCGAGAAGTGTGGCAGCCGTCCAGGACACTGTGCGGTATCCTCTGATTGCTCTCAGCGCTATCGCCCTCTGTGGTTTTCTGAGAAGGGCCCTGTTCTTTGCGGTGAGAGCATCCGCCCAGATGGGCGCGCCGTACAACGCCATGGAGCGTACGATGCCAGAATATAGGCGCCGACATAAGGAGTTTGGCCCCCCGATATTGGGCAGGAGCCTACCGAGGGCTGCAGCCGCTCCCTCGAGCCTCGGAGCAAGCTGGGTAAAGTGCGCCCTGAAGCCCCACCTACCATCAAGGTACAGTCCCAAGTACTTCATTTGGGCCCGAATGGGCACGGGAGTTCCCTGTACTAAAATTTGCGCCCCACGGGGAGCGGCCCGGCGCGGGCCGTGGAAGAGGAGGGCCTCCGTTTTGTGTATGGAGACCCTCAGGCCCAACAGCCTTATACGATCCACCATGAGCGATACCCCAACTTCGGCCAGACGAGCCGCCGCCGCGAAGTCTCTCCTCCTCGCCGTTACAAGTGTGTCGTCCGCATAGCACAGTACTCTCATCCCTGAAAGAAGGGCGCCTCGCAGAGCCCAGTCAAATCCAATGTCCCACAGTACCGGCCCAAGCACCGATCCCTGTGGGACACCGCACCCCACACGACGCCGGAATAATCGCCTATTTCCGTCCTCCCACAGAATATATCTGCCCTCAAGGTACGCCTCCAACAGTCTCCTAAGGTGTTCGGGCACTCCGTGGTATCGGAGCGCTTCCCGCAGAGTCTCAAAAGGGAGACTGTTGAAGGCATTCTCTATATCGAGTGAGACCGCTAGGACCACTTCCCCTGCTGCCACCGCTTCGGTGGAGATGGCCTTCAGGGCGGCCAATGCATCAATTGTCGACCGGCCCGCCCTGAATCCGTACTGAGCCCCGGATAGTCCCGGCCCGACATCCTCGATGTGACGAACGAGACGGTCAGCGAGGATTTTCTCGAAAACTTTGGCAGTCTCACTCAGCAATACCAACGGCCTATAGGCAGACGGCGAGTCAGTCGGCCTGCCCTCCTTCCGTAACAAGCACAGCCTACCGGCCTTCCAGGTGCTTGGGAACTGCCCCGTCCTTATACATTGGTCGAGTAGATCCCGTAGCTCTCCACTCAACGCCTCCGCTACAATGTATAGTAATTTTCCAGGGACGCCATCCGGACCAGGTGCCTTCTTCCTGCCCTTGAGGCGAGTTATGGCTCGGTTTATCTCTTCCTCTGTGATAAGGGGAACGTCTTCTATCACCCTCTCCATAGCAGGCAAAGGAGCCATAAGAGGGGGGACGTGCTCCTCAGGATGCGGGAATAGGCCTCTCACCAGCCCCGTCAGGAGGTCCTGCGGTATCGTTTCAATGACAGGGGCGCCAACGGCGCGGAGTTTATTACGTGCTGATAGATATGGGCGCCCCCAGGGATTCCTGTCCAGGTCAGCCAGCATCTCCTCTCGGGCCGTAGCTTTGGCCCGGCTTATGGCCAGCTGCAGCGCCTTTTTGGAATCGCGATACGTGTTATGCAGTTGGCTCTCAACTTCGGCATCCCGGTCGCGTCGACCTCGACTTCTTACATAGGCACGCCGCGCCGCGTTACAGGTCGCTCGGAGAGATGCTATCTCGAGCGACCACCAGTATACCTGACGACGCGGCGGCCTCCTTTGAGCTCTCGGCATTGCTGCGTCGCATACTTCCGTGAGACTCTTACGGAATCGGTCCGCGAGTTCATCCACACTGGCACTGTCCCTGCCTCCTGAAGAGCCCCATCTCCGCAATATAGCAGCCTCTATTGCTATCTCCCGGTCCAGCTGACCGAGAGCCCACCGAGGAAATCTGCTGGGGCCCCGATGAGCCTCAGATGACCTCGAAAGGGTGGAGGCTGTGAATCTGATGTACCTATGATCCGACAGCGTCTCCACCTCTTTCTCCACCCTCCAGTCACTGACTCCACGCGCGACAGCAGGGCTAGCAAAGGAGAGATCCACTATAGAACCTCCCTGACGACGCACGCAGGTGTTTACAGCTCCCCGGTTAAGGAGAATCAGACTTGACAGCAGGGCCCATTCTTCAACAGCCCTACCCCTGACATCCGTGACAGGACTACCCCATGCCCGTGACTTCGCATTAAAGTCGCCGAGTACGATGATGGGTCTCGGCGACAGTCTTCTAATAGCGGCGCTAACGGAGTCCAAAAAAGTCTCAAACTCCGCCAGGCAGCGGTTGGGAGAGAAGTATACTCCCACAACGACGAAGTCCCGCAGTCCCGCCACGGCATATCCATCACCCCTCTCTATGGGTGTCAGGGGAGGGCCACCATTTCCTCTAGATATGACGGCCACCATGCCGTTCAGGTCTCCCAACCTAACCTAACCTAACCTAACCTAACCTAACCTAACCTAACCTAACCTAACCTAACCTAACCTAACCTAACCTTTTTTTTTTTTTTTTTATTTTTATTTTAGGTGGGCAAAAATGTCCTACCGCACACCCCGCTGCCCGGGGAGACAACGGGGTAGTGTGGGGCTCTCACCCACTAAAAACCCACCGTGCGCCCTCACCCGCCCTTGCTACGGCGGATCACGGGAACCGCGTCGTTTCTCCGCGATCCGCAGGCGGCAGCCCCTTCGGGCACCCTCTCTTGTGCGACGCCCCGCGCACTTGGGCGTCACACCTTCGCGGTAGGCTTCCGCGGACGGCAGGGTACTCCCCGACCCCACCGTCCGCAGCCTCGGCTAGGGCGGCATCAGGCGCAGGTAAGTGCGTGCACGCCGCCCCGCGCGCCGGCGGCGAATCGGGTCCGCGAAGGAGGATTCCTCCCGGGCCCTCTCCGCCGCCTCCTTCCGCGAGATGACAGCCTCGCAGAAGGCGGCGACCGCGGTCCAGGCCCTGTCACTGCCAACCATCGCTCGCGCAACGGCCGGCAGCGACAGGTCCACGCCTATGACTGCAGCGAGTTCCCGGCGCTGCACATCCCAGGCCGGGCACGACTCGAGCGTGTGCTGCGCCGAGTCCTCGCCGCAGTCGCAGTGGTGACAGCCTGGGGTCGTCTCCCTCCTAGCGATCGTGTGCAGGTATTTGCCGAAGCAACCGTGCCCCGACAAAACCTGCACCAACCGGAAGGTGAGGACCCCGTGCTGCCGCCCTGCCCATTCTTCCAAGATCGGCTGGAGCGCCCCCACGGTCCAGAGACCAGCCCGGGGCGTCTCCAGCCGAGACCTCCACTTTAGGACGGTGGCGCGGCGGGCATCTTCCCGCCACGCAGAGATTGCGCTTGGCGAGGGGCGGCTGCCCCCCGCCCGCGCCGTCGACGCCCGCCGATAAACGTCGGCGAGCACTTCCGCCTCCAGATCCCAAGGGGGGGTTCCGGCCAACGCGCAGGCTGCATCGCACGAGACCGTGCGGTACCCGCGTATTGCCCTGACCGCTACGACCCTCTGTGGACGCCACAGAAGGGCCCTATTGCGAGCGGCCAGGGACTCCGCCCACACGGGCGCGCCGTACAGTGCCATTGACCGTACTACCCCCGCGTAGAGTCGTCGACACGCGAGACTCGGTCCGCCCAAATTCGGCATCAGTCGCCCGAGGGCGGACGCCGTGCCGACGAGCTTTGGCGCAAGACGGCGGAAGTGCTCGTCAAAGTGCCACCGTCCATCCAATACCAGGCCCAGGTACTTGATGTGGGCCTGGATTGGAAAGCCCACACCGTTGACCGTTATCGAGGCGCCGGCGGGTGGGCCGCGTCGGGGCCCATGGAAGAGTAGGGCCTCCGACTTTTCAAGGGCCACCCTAAGCCCCAGCGCCTCGATCCGCCTGACCACCTCCGCGGTTCCTGAGGTGGCCAGCGTTGCCGCCTCCTCGAGGGTCCCGCCCCGGGCTGTGACGAGCGTATCGTCTGCGTAGCAAATTACGCCCAGCCCGGGGGGGAGCCGGCCACGGAGGACCCAGTCGTAGCCGATGTCCCACAGGAGCGGCCCTAGAACCGAACCCTGCGGGACGCCGCACGACATAGCCCTCCTTACAACGTCCCCTTCCCGGTCCACGAAGAGGACGCTGCGGCCGTCGAGGTAGTCCGCCACCAGCCGCCTTAGGTAGAGGGGCACTCCATGGTACCGGAGTGCCTCCTTGATGCAGCCGAATGGCAGACTATTGAAGGCGTTGGCGATGTCGAGCGACACCGCCAACAGCACTTCCCTCGAGGTGACGGCCTCCGCAGCCGCGGCCTTCAAGCGCAGGATGGCGTCGACCGTAGACCGACCCGCCCGAAATCCGAACTGGGCATCGGACAGGTCGGGGCCGACCGCGCCTAGGTGCCGGACGATGCGGGCAGCGACTACCCGCTCGAGCAGTTTGCCCGCCTCGTCCAGCAACACGATGGGCCTGAAGGCCGCGACTGTATTCGGAGACCGTCCCGGCTTCGGCAGGAGCACGAGCTTCCCCTCCTTCCAGCAGTCAGGGAACCGTCCGGACACCAGGCAAGCGTCGAACAGTCCCCTGAGGCGGGGCTCTAGGTGGTCGAGGACCAGGGCCAGCACTCGGGCGGGAACCCCGTCCGGCCCGGGGGCGGCGCTCCTCCGCATACGCGCTGCCGCCGCCCCCATTTCCGTCGTCGTCACGGGCGGTACCTCCCCGTCGTCGGCCTCCCGGTCGTCATCTGGCGGAGCCATGACCGGGGGCGTGTGCACCGCCCGTGAAGGGAATAGTCCCTCAACCACCTCAGAGAGGAAGCCCGGCCGGAGGGTCTCCGTAAGGGGGGGGCCCTGGGCGCGGAGCTTGTTGAGCGCCGCGCGGTACGGGCGTCCCCAGGGGTCACGCTCGAGACCCTCCAGCATCTCCTGCCTTTTCGCGTCTTTGGCGCGACAGATGGCCAGCTTTAATGCGGCGCGCGCACTGCTGTACGCCGCATACAGCCGGCCCTCCCGCTCTTCGTCGCGGATTCGGCGACGGCGGCTGCGGGTGTAGGACCTCCGGGCACGAATACAGGCCGCACGGAGGTCCGCCAGCTCCGGGGACCACCAGTAGACCCCCTTCCGTCGGGGCGGGCGCCGCACGCGGGGCATGGCCGCATCGCAGATCTGCGTAAGCATGCCGCGAATGCGGCCAGCCTCGGCGCCCACGTCTTCCGTCAGGGGGGGAGGCAGCCAAGATTGAAAGATGGCCGCCTCCACCAGCAGCTCCCGGTCGAGCCTACCCACAGCCCAACGCGGAAAAGCGGGAGTTCTGTCCGCCACGTGACCCCTGCTGGCGCCCTGAAGGGTCCGGGAGACCTCTATCTGAATGTTTCTGTGGTCAGATAGGGTCTCGACCTCCTCCAGGACTCGCCAGCTCCTTACACGTGCGGCGACACTGGGGCTAGCGAACGAAAGGTCCACTATCGACCCGCCCCCGCGCCGCACGCACGTTAGGGCGGACCCTCGGTTTAGCAACACGAGGTCCGCCGCTTCCGCCCACTCTTGGACCACCGCACCTCGGGCGTCCGTCCTGGGGGACCCCCACGCCGTTGATTTGGCGTTGAAGTCCCCCAGCACGAGCACAGGGCTCGGTGCCATACGCCGTATCGAGGTCTCCAGGCTGTGCAGGAAGACCTCGAAAGCCGCCAGACTACGATTGGGGGAGAAGTACACGCCATACAGCGTGACCCCTCCCCATTCAGCTGCCACATATCCCGTGCCCTTGTCCTTGACTGACAAGGGCGGGGAATGCGGCGCCGCCGACCCGACGACCGCCACGGAGCCATCCCCGCTACCCGCCCAATTGGGGCGATCGGGGACTATGTAGGGCTCCGCGGCTACGGCAACACCGATCGACCGCTCCGCCATGGATTGCAGGAAGAGGTCCTGCGCCCTGGCGGAGCGGCCGAGATTCCCTTGGAGGAGGATAGAGTCGTGCTCCATAAACTAGACCACGACATCCTCCTCCATGCGCTGCGGCGGTCCAGCCGCGCTGGGTTGGGCAGCCGGGGCCGATTGGCTGCCCACCCCCCTCTTAGGGCCTGACTTGGCCGGAGGCCTGCACCCCACCCGCCCCATGCAGTGGTTGGCGGGGCGGTTGCCCGCCGCACATGCGGGGCAGTGTGGGGTGGCAGTACAGGTCGCCGCCTGGTGCCCTGCCTGACCGCAGCGGAAGCAAAGCCCGCTGCAGTCAAAGCAGTTGGTGCACAGCGGCCGGGTGTGACCGACCGCCATGCACTTGTAGCACCTGGCAGGCCGGGGCTCCAACGCGGTTACCCGCGCGGCGCTCCAGCCCACCAGAAGTCTACCGGCGGCGACCAAATCTTTGGCCGCCGCGACAGGGCACGATACCCAGACGGCACCCACACCACCTGGACCTGGGCGAATGGTGCCCACCCGGACGGCGCTGCTGGGAGACCCGGTTTTCGAGACGATTGCCTCCCGGATCTCTTCCGCCGTCACGGAATCGTCCAGCCCGGAAATGCGCAGTTCGGCGCACTTCACGGGTCTGGCGACCCGGACACCACTCTCAGCTGGGAACAGGCCCAGCAGCCTCGCGGCCATCGCGTCGGCCGTCTTGGCGCCCTCTGGCCCCAGGTACTCGAAAATACGAGCACCTGTGCGGGCTTGGCGGGAGCGAGCGGAGACGTCCCCGAGATCGGAGACGTTTATATCCCGCCGGGCACGCTTCAAGACGGCCTCGTATGTCAGGCCCTTTTCCTTGGCCTCAGGCAGCAGCGTGATGACCACCGCTGCTGTCTTCGGCACCTTGAGTTTGCGCGACCTCTTTTTTCGCGGCTTTGGGGCTTCTCTCTGGCCAATTGGTGCTGCTTCACGCCCCGCGGCGGCACCGCGATCCTTGGCCCGGGATCGCCGGGGTCCAACCACCTGCCAGTCCCCATCTGAGGAGGCATTAGTGGCAGGACCGGGGGCAGGAGCCGGGGCTGTGACCACCGCGGCCCGTGTAGATGCGGCAGTTTGTCGCGGCGCAGAACGTGCAGCGGTGCTCGGCAGAAGCGGGAACTCCTCTCGGGGCTGACCCCTCGGGGCTTGTCCCGCCTTGCCCTTATTCTTGGCCTTTTTATTTTGGCCCTTTTCTTTAACCACAGGAGCCGTAGGTGGTTTGGCCGCTGGTGTTTTGGCCGCCGCTGGTTTGGCCACCGTCGTGGCAAAGGACACATGGCCCCCCTGGCACGGCAGGGCTGTCGGCGCTGAGGACGTTGCGCCATTCCTTTTGTCTGCCGCTAGCGGCGGCCGCAGTCGTGGCTCCGGTGGCAGCCTCGCGGCCAAAGCGTCGAACCGCGGACCAAAGACCGCAGCAATGCGGTCGATGATCACGCGGAGTGCTTCGTCTTCCGACTCCGGTCCAGGGCCTGACTGGGCAGTGGACGAAGCCGGGGCAGCCGCAGGGAGCCCAAGCTCAACCCGTAACCCGGCCTGACCCTGCTCCAACTCTGCCATCCGTGCCTCGAGGCAGCGGTTAGCCTCGTCGAGGCGCTGGTTCTGCGCCTCCAGACGAGCGTTCTGGGCCTCGAGGCGCTTGTTCTGCTCCGCCAAGCGCCGGACCGACAGCGAGATCTCGTGCGCAGCGTCTTTAAGGCCACGCACGAAGTTCCCCTTGAGGTTTCGCGAACCAGCCGCCACCGTCTCCACTATGGCCACACTGTTCAGGGCCCTCTCCTCAGCCTGGGCCGTCCCAATATGGCCCTCGTCTGGGAGGCGGAGTTTTTCCGTTAAAAGCGCCAGGCGCTCCTCGGCGTTTTGCTCCGCCTCCAGCCTTTTTAGGCTTAGGGTTTCTGCCCTACTGGCAGATGTGGCACGAGGCGCAGGTGCCACAGGACGGCTCATGCCTCGACCCCTAACGCTATACTGCGCTTTCGGGGGAGGCGTCTCAGTAGGGCAGTCCTCTGATTCAGGCGCCCCACCACCCTTGGACATGGTGCGCTTCCGCGACGGATGATCAACATCCATCTGCCCCGCACTCACGTCCACCGCAGCTATTGCGCTGCCCGCCCTTCTGATATTTGCCCTTAGGGCGCAATCACTTTCTTCAGCAGCGGACATCTCGGAAGCCGAATTAGCGGCCGAGCTGTCCGTTGCCGAAGCTCCTCCTTTTCTTTTTCCGCGTCCCTTACGGGACCGAAACTTACCTTTCGCGTCACGTAGTAACGCTTGTGGCGCTACTGATGTTGATGTGGAGGCCGTGTTTAAAGCCGGACCTCCATCGGCTGAGGCATCGGGTGTAGCACCCGATTCCGTCGAGTTAAAATTATTTTTATTCAAACCATTAACCATTTTGTTCCCACGAGTGTGGGAGAAAGGAGGTCCACCCGGGCAGAGCTCCCATTACCCGGGTAAGCGTACATTTGTAACCCAACACAGGGGGACCGCAGGTACCCTGGCTGGGGGCGCGCTCGAGACTGAACTACCCATCAGCCATGCATCTCCTCGCCGCACGCCAGAACTTGAGATTCGGGGTAATTTTTTATAGAGGTTGTCTTCCTCGCAGTCCGGGCGATTAAGCCAAGACCCTCGTTCCTGTATGCCCGCGAGACGTAACCACAGGCACGCGCTCAGGTTTACGATTTGGGACGGGGGGGGCCGCTGTGGCCCCACTGTCCCCCCTCTCCAGAGCCCGGTGAGCCAGTCTGGCCCCACCGACTCCGACGCCTGGTCTATCCGCCGTGCCCTCTGCTGAGTCAGAGGGACACGCGGAGACCCGTCCTGTCCGGAATTTTAATCTGAAAAAGATTTAATAGTGACTTTAATAACCGTATACTAACGTCACATAAGTACCAAAAATCTACATAAGGGGTCCTTATACGAAGAAATAACATCTGATATTTTTTGGTTTTCTCGTTGGTATAGCGATTGTTTGGTGTTCTATTGACCTAAACTAGCTTAGATTTCACTAAATAAACAAGGGTGGTTTATCGCATCCCCTAAAATTTTGACTTTTTATATAAATATTTCTATACAAAAATTTAATTAAAATATTCGAACTTTGCACCTATCCACTACCGGTAATTCTGGTCGCACAGTGGTGGTTCTTACCTTAGATTGTCCGCTGTTAACAGCCCTTTATTTCAGCACCACATTTGCATAAATATCTCATATAGTTTTTTAGTTATTTTATAGTTTCTGTGAAAAAACATAGTTTTTGGCAAAATTTCATCAGTTTTATTAAGATAATTTCACTTTTTTTCTATAGAGACCCTAGTGGTTTGTCATACCATCGTGTAGGGCTCGTCAAGCCCTGTACGCCGATACCCCATTTGGGGGGATTCTGAGACTTCCATCCCCTGTTTTTGCCCGACGAACACCTATTTTTGTTAAAAATTTAGTATATTTTTGCAGTTTCACATCAATAACTTCCCACGGTTGCAACTTTCACATTTGTTTTTATTTTTACATTGTAGCTTACCAATAGACGAATCCATAGACACCGCATTCGCTCCTCTGCCAACACCATAACATCTGAAAAAGATTTAATAGTGACTTTAATAACCGTATACTAACGTCACATAAGTACCAAAAATCTACATAAGGGGTCCTTATACGAAGAAATAACATCTGATATTTTTTGGTTTTCTCGTTGGTATAGCGATTGTTTGGTGTTCTATTGACCTAAACTAGCTTAGATTTCACTAAATAAACAAGGGTGGTTTATCGCATCCCCTAAAATTTTGACTTTTTATATAAATATTTCTATACAAAAATTTAATTAAAATATTCGAACTTTGCACCTATCCACTACCGGTAATTCTGGTCGCACAGTGGTGGTTCTTACCTTAGATTGTCCGCTGTTAACAGCCCTTTATTTCAGCACCACATTTGCATAAATATCTCATATAGTTTTTTAGTTATTTTATAGTTTCTGTGAAAAAACATAGTTTTTGGCAAAATTTCATCAGTTTTATTAAGATAATTTCACTTTTTTTCTATAGAGACCCTAGTGGTTTGTCATACCATCGTGTAGGGCTCGTCAAGCCCTGTACGCCGATACCCCATTTGGGGGGATTCTGAGACTTCCATCCCCTGTTTTTGCCCGACGAACACCTATTTTTGTTAAAAATTTAGTATATTTTTGCAGTTTCACATCAATAACTTCCCACGGTTGCAACTTTCACATTTGTTTTTATTTTTACATTGTAGCTTACCAATAGACGAATCCATAGACACCGCATTCGCTCCTCTGCCAACACCATAACATCTGAAAAAGATTTAATAGTGACTTTAATAACCGTATACTAACGTCACATAAGTACCAAAAATCTACATAAGGGGTCCTTATACGAAGAAATAACATCTGATATTTTTTGGTTTTCTCGTTGGTATAGCGATTGTTTGGTGTTCTATTGACCTAAACTAGCTTAGATTTCACTAAATAAACAAGGGTGGTTTATCGCATCCCCTAAAATTTTGACTTTTTATATAAATATTTCTATACAAAAATTTAATTAAAATATTCGAACTTTGCACCTATCCACTACCGGTAATTCTGGTCGCACAGTGGTGGTTCTTACCTTAGATTGTCCGCTGTTAACAGCCCTTTATTTCAGCACCACATTTGCATAAATATCTCATATAGTTTTTTAGTTATTTTATAGTTTCTGTGAAAAAACATAGTTTTTGGCAAAATTTCATCAGTTTTATTAAGATAATTTCACTTTTTTCTATAGAGACCCTAGTGGTTTGTCATACCATCGTGTAGGGCTCGTCAAGCCCTGTACGCCGATACCCCATTTGGGGGGATTCTGAGACTTCCATCCCCTGTTTTTGCCCGACGAACACCTATTTTTGTTAAAAATTTAGTATATTTTTGCAGTTTCACATCAATAACTTCCCACGGTTGCAACTTTCACATTTGTTTTTATTTTTACATTGTAGCTTACCAATAGACGAATCCATAGACACCGCATTCGCTCCTCTGCCAACACCATAACATCTGAAAAAGATTTAATAGTGACTTTAATAACCGTATACTAACGTCACATAAGTACCAAAAATCTACATAAGGGGTCCTTATACGAAGAAATAACATCTGATATTTTTTGGTTTTCTCGTTGGTATAGCGATTGTTTGGTGTTCTATTGACCTAAACTAGCTTAGATTTCACTAAATAAACAAGGGTGGTTTATCGCATCCCCTAAAATTTTGACTTTTTATATAAATATTTCTATACAAAAATTTAATTAAAATATTCGAACTTTGCACCTATCCACTACCGGTAATTCTGGTCGCACAGTGGTGGTTCTTACCTTAGATTGTCCGCTGTTAACAGCCCTTTATTTCAGCACCACATTTGCATAAATATCTCATATAGTTTTTTAGTTATTTTATAGTTTCTGTGAAAAAACATAGTTTTTGGCAAAATTTCATCAGTTTTATTAAGATAATTTCACTTTTTTTCTATAGAGACCCTAGTGGTTTGTCATACCATCGTGTAGGGCTCGTCAAGCCCTGTACGCCGATACCCCATTTGGGGGGATTCTGAGACTTCCATCCCCTGTTTTTGCCCGACGAACACCTATTTTTGTTAAAAATTTAGTATATTTTTGCAGTTTCACATCAATAACTTCCCACGGTTGCAACTTTCACATTTGTTTTTATTTTTACATTGTAGCTTACCAATAGACGAATCCATAGACACCGCATTCGCTCCTCTGCCAACACCATAACATCTGAAAAAGATTTAATAGTGACTTTAATAACCGTATACTAACGTCACATAAGTACCAAAAATCTACATAAGGGGTCCTTATACGAAGAAATAACATCTGATATTTTTTGGTTTTCTCGTTGGTATAGCGATTGTTTGGTGTTCTATTGACCTAAACTAGCTTAGATTTCACTAAATAAACAAGGGTGGTTTATCGCATCCCCTAAAATTTTGACTTTTTATATAAATATTTCTATACAAAAATTTAATTAAAATATTCGAACTTTGCACCTATCCACTACCGGTAATTCTGGTCGCACAGTGGTGGTTCTTACCTTAGATTGTCCGCTGTTAACAGCCCTTTATTTCAGCACCACATTTGCATAAATATCTCATATAGTTTTTTAGTTATTTTATAGTTTCTGTGAAAAAACATAGTTTTTGGCAAAATTTCATCAGTTTTATTAAGATAATTTCACTTTTTTCTATAGAGACCCTAGTGGTTTGTCATACCATCGTGTAGGGCTCGTCAAGCCCTGTACGCCGATACCCCATTTGGGGGGATTCTGAGACTTCCATCCCCTGTTTTTGCCCGACGAACACCTATTTTTGTTAAAAATTTAGTATATTTTTGCAGTTTCACATCAATAACTTCCCACGGTTGCAACTTTCACATTTGTTTTTATTTTTACATTGTAGCTTACCAATAGACGAATCCATAGACACCGCATTCGCTCCTCTGCCAACACCATAACATCTGAAAAAGATTTAATAGTGACTTTAATAACCGTATACTAACGTCACATAAGTACCAAAAATCTACATAAGGGGTCCTTATACGAAGAAATAACATCTGATATTTTTTGGTTTTCTCGTTGGTATAGCGATTGTTTGGTGTTCTATTGACCTAAACTAGCTTAGATTTCACTAAATAAACAAGGGTGGTTTATCGCATCCCCTAAAATTTTGACTTTTTATATAAATATTTCTATACAAAAATTTAATTAAAATATTCGAACTTTGCACCTATCCACTACCGGTAATTCTGGTCGCACAGTGGTGGTTCTTACCTTAGATTGTCCGCTGTTAACAGCCCTTTATTTCAGCACCACATTTGCATAAATATCTCATATAGTTTTTTAGTTATTTTATAGTTTCTGTGAAAAAACATAGTTTTTGGCAAAATTTCATCAGTTTTATTAAGATAATTTCACTTTTTTTCTATAGAGACCCTAGTGGTTTGTCATACCATCGTGTAGGGCTCGTCAAGCCCTGTACGCCGATACCCCATTTGGGGGGATTCTGAGACTTCCATCCCCTGTTTTTGCCCGACGAACACCTATTTTTGTTAAAAATTTAGTATATTTTTGCAGTTTCACATCAATAACTTCCCACGGTTGCAACTTTCACATTTGTTTTTATTTTTACATTGTAGCTTACCAATAGACGAATCCATAGACACCGCATTCGCTCCTCTGCCAACACCATAACATCTGAAAAAGATTTAATAGTGACTTTAATAACCGTATACTAACGTCACATAAGTACCAAAAATCTACATAAGGGGTCCTTATACGAAGAAATAACATCTGATATTTTTTGGTTTTCTCGTTGGTATAGCGATTGTTTGGTGTTCTATTGACCTAAACTAGCTTAGATTTCACTAAATAAACAAGGGTGGTTTATCGCATCCCCTAAAATTTTGACTTTTTATATAAATATTTCTATACAAAAATTTAATTAAAATATTCGAACTTTGCACCTATCCACTACCGGTAATTCTGGTCGCACAGTGGTGGTTCTTACCTTAGATTGTCCGCTGTTAACAGCCCTTTATTTCAGCACCACATTTGCATAAATATCTCATATAGTTTTTTAGTTATTTTATAGTTTCTGTGAAAAAACATAGTTTTTGGCAAAATTTCATCAGTTTTATTAAGATAATTTCACTTTTTTCTATAGAGACCCTAGTGGTTTGTCATACCATCGTGTAGGGCTCGTCAAGCCCTGTACGCCGATACCCCATTTGGGGGGATTCTGAGACTTCCATCCCCTGTTTTTGCCCGACGAACACCTATTTTTGTTAAAAATTTAGTATATTTTTGCAGTTTCACATCAATAACTTCCCACGGTTGCAACTTTCACATTTGTTTTTATTTTTACATTGTAGCTTACCAATAGACGAATCCATAGACACCGCATTCGCTCCTCTGCCAACACCATAACATCTGAAAAAGATTTAATAGTGACTTTAATAACCGTATACTAACGTCACATAAGTACCAAAAATCTACATAAGGGGTCCTTATACGAAGAAATAACATCTGATATTTTTTGGTTTTCTCGTTGGTATAGCGATTGTTTGGTGTTCTATTGACCTAAACTAGCTTAGATTTCACTAAATAAACAAGGGTGGTTTATCGCATCCCCTAAAATTTTGACTTTTTATATAAATATTTCTATACAAAAATTTAATTAAAATATTCGAACTTTGCACCTATCCACTACCGGTAATTCTGGTCGCACAGTGGTGGTTCTTACCTTAGATTGTCCGCTGTTAACAGCCCTTTATTTCAGCACCACATTTGCATAAATATCTCATATAGTTTTTTAGTTATTTTATAGTTTCTGTGAAAAAACATAGTTTTTGGCAAAATTTCATCAGTTTTATTAAGATAATTTCACTTTTTTTCTATAGAGACCCTAGTGGTTTGTCATACCATCGTGTAGGGCTCGTCAAGCCCTGTACGCCGATACCCCATTTGGGGGGATTCTGAGACTTCCATCCCCTGTTTTTGCCCGACGAACACCTATTTTTGTTAAAAATTTAGTATATTTTTGCAGTTTCACATCAATAACTTCCCACGGTTGCAACTTTCACATTTGTTTTTATTTTTACATTGTAGCTTACCAATAGACGAATCCATAGACACCGCATTCGCTCCTCTGCCAACACCATAACATCTGAAAAAGATTTAATAGTGACTTTAATAACCGTATACTAACGTCACATAAGTACCAAAAATCTACATAAGGGGTCCTTATACGAAGAAATAACATCTGATATTTTTTGGTTTTCTCGTTGGTATAGCGATTGTTTGGTGTTCTATTGACCTAAACTAGCTTAGATTTCACTAAATAAACAAGGGTGGTTTATCGCATCCCCTAAAATTTTGACTTTTTATATAAATATTTCTATACAAAAATTTAATTAAAATATTCGAACTTTGCACCTATCCACTACCGGTAATTCTGGTCGCACAGTGGTGGTTCTTACCTTAGATTGTCCGCTGTTAACAGCCCTTTATTTCAGCACCACATTTGCATAAATATCTCATATAGTTTTTTAGTTATTTTATAGTTTCTGTGAAAAAACATAGTTTTTGGCAAAATTTCATCAGTTTTATTAAGATAATTTCACTTTTTTCTATAGAGACCCTAGTGGTTTGTCATACCATCGTGTAGGGCTCGTCAAGCCCTGTACGCCGATACCCCATTTGGGGGGATTCTGAGACTTCCATCCCCTGTTTTTGCCCGACGAACACCTATTTTTGTTAAAAATTTAGTATATTTTTGCAGTTTCACATCAATAACTTCCCACGGTTGCAACTTTCACATTTGTTTTTATTTTTACATTGTAGCTTACCAATAGACGAATCCATAGACACCGCATTCGCTCCTCTGCCAACACCATAACATCTGAAAAAGATTTAATAGTGACTTTAATAACCGTATACTAACGTCACATAAGTACCAAAAATCTACATAAGGGGTCCTTATACGAAGAAATAACATCTGATATTTTTTGGTTTTCTCGTTGGTATAGCGATTGTTTGGTGTTCTATTGACCTAAACTAGCTTAGATTTCACTAAATAAACAAGGGTGGTTTATCGCATCCCCTAAAATTTTGACTTTTTATATAAATATTTCTATACAAAAATTTAATTAAAATAATTCGAACTTTGCACCTATCCACTACCGGTAATTCTGGTCGCACAGTGGTGGTTCTTACCTTAGATTGTCCGCTGTTAACAGCCCTTTATTTCAGCACCACATTTGCATAAATATCTCATATAGTTTTTTAGTTATTTTATAGTTTCTGTGAAAAAACATAGTTTTTGGCAAAATTTCATCAGTTTTATTAAGATAATTTCACTTTTTTCTATAGAGACCCTAGTGGTTTGTCATACCATCGTGTAGGGCTCGTCAAGCCCTGTACGCCGATACCCCATTTGGGGGGATTCTGAGACTTCCATCCCCTGTTTTTGCCCGACGAACACCTATTTTTGTTAAAAATTTAGTATATTTTTGCAGTTTCACATCAATAACTTCCCACGGTTGCAACTTTCACATTTGTTTTTATTTTTACATTGTAGCTTACCAATAGACGAATCCATAGACACCGCATTCGCTCCTCTGCCAACACCATAACATCTGAAAAAGATTTAATAGTGACTTTAATAACCGTATACTAACGTCACATAAGTACCAAAAATCTACATAAGGGGTCCTTATACGAAGAAATAACATCTGATATTTTTTGGTTTTCTCGTTGGTATAGCGATTGTTTGGTGTTCTATTGACCTAAACTAGCTTAGATTTCACTAAATAAACAAGGGTGGTTTATCGCATCCCCTAAAATTTTGACTTTTTATATAAATATTTCTATACAAAAATTTAATTAAAATATTCGAACTTTGCACCTATCCACTACCGGTAATTCTGGTCGCACAGTGGTGGTTCTTACCTTAGATTGTCCGCTGTTAACAGCCCTTTATTTCAGCACCACATTTGCATAAATATCTCATATAGTTTTTTAGTTATTTTATAGTTTCTGTGAAAAAACATAGTTTTTGGCAAAATTTCATCAGTTTTATTAAGATAATTTCACTTTTTTTCTATAGAGACCCTAGTGGTTTGTCATACCATCGTGTAGGGCTCGTCAAGCCCTGTACGCCGATACCCCATTTGGGGGGATTCTGAGACTTCCATCCCCTGTTTTTGCCCGACGAACACCTATTTTTGTTAAAAATTTAGTATATTTTTGCAGTTTCACATCAATAACTTCCCACGGTTGCAACTTTCACATTTGTTTTTATTTTTACATTGTAGCTTACCAATAGACGAATCCATAGACACCGCATTCGCTCCTCTGCCAACACCATAACATCTGAAAAAGATTTAATAGTGACTTTAATAACCGTATACTAACGTCACATAAGTACCAAAAATCTACATAAGGGGTCCTTATACGAAGAAATAACATCTGATATTTTTTGGTTTTCTCGTTGGTATAGCGATTGTTTGGTGTTCTATTGACCTAAACTAGCTTAGATTTCACTAAATAAACAAGGGTGGTTTATCGCATCCCCTAAAATTTTGACTTTTTATATAAATATTTCTATACAAAAATTTAATTAAAATATTCGAACTTTGCACCTATCCACTACCGGTAATTCTGGTCGCACAGTGGTGGTTCTTACCTTAGATTGTCCGCTGTTAACAGCCCTTTATTTCAGCACCACATTTGCATAAATATCTCATATAGTTTTTTAGTTATTTTATAGTTTCTGTGAAAAAACATAGTTTTTGGCAAAATTTCATCAGTTTTATTAAGATAATTTCACTTTTTTCTATAGAGACCCTAGTGGTTTGTCATACCATCGTGTAGGGCTCGTCAAGCCCTGTACGCCGATACCCCATTTGGGGGGATTCTGAGACTTCCATCCCCTGTTTTTGCCCGACGAACACCTATTTTTGTTAAAAATTTAGTATATTTTTGCAGTTTCACATCAATAACTTCCCACGGTTGCAACTTTCACATTTGTTTTTATTTTTACATTGTAGCTTACCAATAGACGAATCCATAGACACCGCATTCGCTCCTCTGCCAACACCATAACATCTGAAAAAGATTTAATAGTGACTTTAATAACCGTATACTAACGTCACATAAGTACCAAAAATCTACATAAGGGGTCCTTATACGAAGAAATAACATCTGATATTTTTTGGTTTTCTCGTTGGTATAGCGATTGTTTGGTGTTCTATTGACCTAAACTAGCTTAGATTTCACTAAATAAACAAGGGTGGTTTATCGCATCCCCTAAAATTTTGACTTTTTATATAAATATTTCTATACAAAAATTTAATTAAAATATTCGAACTTTGCACCTATCCACTACCGGTAATTCTGGTCGCACAGTGGTGGTTCTTACCTTAGATTGTCCGCTGTTAACAGCCCTTTATTTCAGCACCACATTTGCATAAATATCTCATATAGTTTTTTAGTTATTTTATAGTTTCTGTGAAAAAACATAGTTTTTGGCAAAATTTCATCAGTTTTATTAAGATAATTTCACTTTTTTCTATAGAGACCCTAGTGGTTTGTCATACCATCGTGTAGGGCTCGTCAAGCCCTGTACGCCGATACCCCATTTGGGGGGATTCTGAGACTTCCATCCCCTGTTTTTGCCCGACGAACACCTATTTTTGTTAAAAATTTAGTATATTTTTGCAGTTTCACATCAATAACTTCCCACGGTTGCAACTTTCACATTTGTTTTTATTTTTACATTGTAGCTTACCAATAGACGAATCCATAGACACCGCATTCGCTCCTCTGCCAACACCATAACATCTGAAAAAGATTTAATAGTGACTTTAATAACCGTATACTAACGTCACATAAGTACCAAAAATCTACATAAGGGGTCCTTATACGAAGAAATAACATCTGATATTTTTTGGTTTTCTCGTTGGTATAGCGATTGTTTGGTGTTCTATTGACCTAAACTAGCTTAGATTTCACTAAATAAACAAGGGTGGTTTATCGCATCCCCTAAAATTTTGACTTTTTATATAAATATTTCTATACAAAAATTTAATTAAAATATTCGAACTTTGCACCTATCCACTACCGGTAATTCTGGTCGCACAGTGGTGGTTCTTACCTTAGATTGTCCGCTGTTAACAGCCCTTTATTTCAGCACCACATTTGCATAAATATCTCATATAGTTTTTTAGTTATTTTATAGTTTCTGTGAAAAAACATAGTTTTTGGCAAAATTTCATCAGTTTTATTAAGATAATTTCACTTTTTTCTATAGAGACCCTAGTGGTTTGTCATACCATCGTGTAGGGCTCGTCAAGCCCTGTACGCCGATACCCCATTTGGGGGGATTCTGAGACTTCCATCCCCTGTTTTTGCCCGACGAACACCTATTTTTGTTAAAAATTTAGTATATTTTTGCAGTTTCACATCAATAACTTCCCACGGTTGCAACTTTCACATTTGTTTTTATTTTTACATTGTAGCTTACCAATAGACGAATCCATAGACACCGCATTCGCTCCTCTGCCAACACCATAACATCTGAAAAAGATTTAATAGTGACTTTAATAACCGTATACTAACGTCACATAAGTACCAAAAATCTACATAAGGGGTCCTTATACGAAGAAATAACATCTGATATTTTTTGGTTTTCTCGTTGGTATAGCGATTGTTTGGTGTTCTATTGACCTAAACTAGCTTAGATTTCACTAAATAAACAAGGGTGGTTTATCGCATCCCCTAAAATTTTGACTTTTTATATAAATATTTCTATACAAAAATTTAATTAAAATATTCGAACTTTGCACCTATCCACTACCGGTAATTCTGGTCGCACAGTGGTGGTTCTTACCTTAGATTGTCCGCTGTTAACAGCCCTTTATTTCAGCACCACATTTGCATAAATATCTCATATAGTTTTTTAGTTATTTTATAGTTTCTGTGAAAAAACATAGTTTTTGGCAAAATTTCATCAGTTTTATTAAGATAATTTCACTTTTTTCTATAGAGACCCTAGTGGTTTGTCATACCATCGTGTAGGGCTCGTCAAGCCCTGTACGCCGATACCCCATTTGGGGGGATTCTGAGACTTCCATCCCCTGTTTTTTGCCCGCCCAACCCACCCTTTAGGGTTTAAATACCTAAAATAGAAGAATACAGTATAAATAGGGAGAATTTAGGAGTCTATACCAAAAAATTTTTATTCTAAAAATCGAACTAGGACGCAAAGCCCTCCCAGAATCTACCCTTATATGCTCTCTGAAGGGCATAATTTTTGAAGTATTAAATTAAGTCGTATTGACAAAAACATCATCAACATAAGTTATACTATTGCTTTATATATTGCACCCAACCCATCCTTTAGGGTTTAAATAGCTAAATTTGAAGAGTACAGTATAAATAGGAATAATATACGGGAATACACAAAAAAAAAAAAAAAAAAAAATTATTTTTAAAATTGAAGTGGGACATAAAGCCCACCCCGAATCTACCCTTATATGCGCTCTAGGTTGTATATTTACTAAAAAATTGTCTAAAACATATCTAACATTAATTTATATTGTTTTTCATTAACCCGCTGGTGTTTTCACGCCTTTCTATTGTTAGTTTTATTTGGAAGGTTACCTTGACATTAGGGCTTTTTGCGGGTACCCTACGAACTGTTGAGCTACGTTCTTTTGACGAAGTTTGAACAAATATTTATTACTGGACTTTATTAAGTTCACGACACTTGGTTTATTGACCATCCGATTAAATTTTGATATTAAGAACATATTATTATTATTATTATATTTTGTATTATTTAGTTTTTATTTAATTATTATTCATTGTCTCAAATATAAATAGACTGCTGACTATCTCTGCAGGAATTGAGTATTTGCTCCAAATAATTATTTTATCAATATAATAGTATAATTGCATGCGAAGTGTTCTTTAGTCCTTTTAAGTGACTACTTTTATTACAAACCTGTAGAACTGCCCTCAGTAACCCAACTAACATTGTTTAAATTTAAATAAAAATGATGCATAGTTCACTAAAGACCCCAGACAGCGAAGCTATAAATACCAAAGGCCAACAACTAGAAACCCTGTCAGCTGGTTCGAAATCTGCAAAAAGCGTTGGGATTTTAAAACCCACCCCTTCGACCATATCGGGGCAATCTGCCTATTCATTGAAGCGTAGAACATTTGTGATGGCTCAAACACAAAATCACATAAAAAATTGTAAGGTGGAAGTTGTCTCCATTAGGAAAAATGTACGACAGTGTGGAAACATAAAAACATCATGCAGGGATGCAATCTTAAAAGCTGCTGATAATATATTCAATATGATGGAGGAAATGGCAAGGGAACTGACTGGGGAGAAAGGGAAAGTGGCAAGGGACCTGGATAACACACCCTATCAGGGAAGGGAAGTGGAGTTAGCACCTGAAGGAGGTGGAAAGCGGATGGAGGAGAAACTTGTCGATAGCATTGCCTCTCTTAGTACTCAAATTCAAAACCATGAGAGTTATATTAAGGGGATGACTCAAGTGTTGGAAGAGACGATGCTAGAAATGCAGAGCAAAAAGAGCTATGCCGACGTAGTGGCCGTCCCCAAACTGATACATGTAAACCGTCAAGAGAAGGCAATGCATTCAATAATGATATCCTCGGAAGATGCGCTGGAAACAGGCGATAAGGTGCTCCAAAGTGTGAGAGGTATTGTTGATGCTAAGGAACAGGGTATAAGAATCGACAAAGTTAAGAAATTGAAGGATAGGAAAATTATTGTGGGATGTAGTGATCAAAAAGATTTAAATATGGTTAGAGAGAGAATAAGGGAAGCAGGGACCAATTTGAAAATAGAAGACATAAAATATAAAGATCCCCTAGTAATTATAAAGGACGTGATGGCGTATAATTCGGACGAGGACCTGATAAGAGCTTTAAAGGTACAAAATAAACATATATTGCAAGGTATACCTGAGAAAGAAATAGCGATGACTGTCATGTATAGAAGGAAGGCACGAAACCAGCTGATGATGCATGTCGTGCTCAGAGTGACTCCGTGCGTCTGGAATCGCTTCACAACAGCAGGAAGCGTCCACATCGATATGCAGAGGGTCAAAGTTTATGACCAATCCCCACTGATTCAATGCACTCGTTGTTTGGGGTTTGGACATGGCAAGAAATATTGCACGCAGACACAAGAGCTATGCAGCCATTGCGGGGGCTCACATGTTAGGTCCAAGTGTGAGATTTACGCCAGCATGCAACCACCTTCTTGTGTGAATTGCTGTAAGATGGACTCCAGCAGTAAATGTGACCACAATGCATTCAGTGTAGAGTGTCCCGTAAGGTCTAAGTGGGATAAGATAGCGCGGGATAGGGTAGCATATTGCTAAAGTTGATACGGGCGTCCCACAGACTATTATTGCAAATGAATATACCTTTGCTCAAGCAAATTTGCAACGGAAAGCCCTAGCGACGATGGAGTTAATGGTGGAGGCCAAAAGAAGAAAAATAGCGATCGCTCTCTTACAGGAACCTTATATAGGAGGCCAAAAAACCATGAGGTCGTGTGGGGATGCCAGGATCTACCAGAATACCAACCATGGGGACGGAACGGTAAAGGCAGCAATTGTGGTTTTTGAGCCGAATATTGTTGTTGAACAGTGCATGAATCTGACCACTAACAACATCGTGGTGGTGAAAGTGCGCACGGGTTCTGGTTGGATCTTGGTAGCCTCGTACTACTTCGAACCAGACAAGGATATTGATCCGTATTTGGAACATTTAGCCAAAATAAGGAGAGAGGCTGAACCTGTGAGAATGCTAATTGGAGGTGATGCCAATGCCAAAAATACATGGTGGGGCAGCCGGTTTACTGACAGCAGAGGGGAGGATATGGCTGGTGCCTTGATGGAGCTTAGTATGGAGGTGCTTAATGTGGGATTTAGGCCAACATTTGACACCATTAGGGGTGGTCAGCGATATACCAGCCACGTAGATGTGACGGCATGCACTGATAATATGTTGCACTTGGTGGACGACTGGAAGGTGGTGGAGGACTTGACCGGCTCTGATCACAACGGCATGACATTTAAAGTTTACTTGGAGAGAACATCATCACTACAAATAACAAGAACAACCCGGAAATATAATAGTAAGAAAGCAAATTGGAGTAAATTTCATAAAACATTAGATCAGTTAAAATTGAATAACAACTTGAATAAAAATACCTTAGAACGAATAACAAACGCCGTAGAATTAGATAACATTGTTAATAAATACACAAAAATAATAACCAGCGCATGCAATAGTGCTATTCCGAGGAAGAAAGAGGCCAGTAAACTTACCATGCCGTGGTGGACTTCGGAGCTGGCAGAGATGAAACGTACCGTTAACACCAAGAGGCGCAGGATCCGATGGGCAGCACCGGTTCGCAGGGCAGCTGTAGTAGCTGAATATCTAAAGGCCAAAGAGGAATACGAGGATCGGGTTAAATCGGCTCAGGTTGAAAGTTGGAAGGACTTCTGCCAAAAGCAAGATAGGGAAAGTGTCTGGCAGGGTATTTATAGAGTAGTCAGGCGCACCACTAAAAGAGAACCTGACCTACCCCTATTTGTTGGTGGGGATTCTGTGGGGCTTGAGGGCTCTGCAAGGTTGCTGGCGGATACCTTTTATACTGCAGACTTGGAGGATGAGGATAATGAGTACCATCAGTGGGTCAGACAGCAGTCTCGCCAAAATGAGAGCTCAGCCTTGGTGGGTCATGAAACTGAATCTGAACCTGACTTTACAGAGCATGAGCTGAAATCGGCGGTATTAAGCTTCCACCCGAGAAAGGCTCCGGGTGAAGAGGGATTTACTGCGGATATATGCTCACAAGTGATCCTCCGAGATATTGAACTGAACTTAACGCTCTATAATAAGTGTTGGAGATTGGCTCATTTTCCTACCCAATGGAAGATGGCGGTGGTGGTTGCGTTGAGAAAGCCTGGCAAAGAAGATTATTCGGATCCTAAAGCTTATAGGCCAATTGGTTTACTACCGCTGATGGGCAAGATCCTGGAAAAGATGGTGATAAAAAGATTGACGTGGCACCTCTTGCCTCGCCTTAGTCCTCGACAGTACGGCTTTCTGCCGCAGCGTGGGACCGAGGACTCCCTCTATGATCTGGTCACACATGTGAAGAACAAGCTTCGTGAGAAGAAGCTTATCACGATGGTGTCGCTAGACATAGAGGGGGCCTTTGACAATGCGTGGTGGCCAGCCATCAGGGCAAGGCTGGGGGAGGAGGACTGTCCACATTTGCTTCGTAGAATTATGGATAGTTACCTGAAAGACCGCAAGGTAAGCGTTAGGTATGGAGGCAATGAGCACGCCAAATATGTTTCAAAAGGTTGTGTACAAGGCTCTATAGGAGGCCCCATCCTATGGAATCTCCTGCTTGACCCGCTGCTGAAAAGTCTAACGGGGAGGGAGGACTACTGCCAGGCATTTGCCGATGACGTGGTCCTCATCTTCTCGGGGGACACAGCAGCGGAGATTGAAGATCGCGGTAATGCCGCCCTCGAACATGTTCGGAAGTGGGGTGTCGAAAATAAGTTAAGGTTTGCACCACATAAAACGCACGCGATGGTGCTGACCAAAAAACTAAAGTATGACACCCCGCGGCTGAGCATGGGCGGGGTTGACATTGCCGCGACTGAGGAGATCAAGATTCTGGGCCTAACGATAGACTGTGGATTAACGTACCGAGCCCATACTGCGAATGTATGCAGGAAAGCTATGGGAGTATACAAGCAGCTATCGAGGGCGGCCAGGGTCACATGGGGTCTCCACCCAGAGATTATTAAAATCATATACAGAGCAACCGTTGAGCCAATCATAACTTACGCTGCTAGCGCATGGGCCTCTGCGACGAATAAAATATGTATTCAAAAGGAATTAAATGTGGTTCAGAGGTTGTTTGTACAAAAGATGTGTAAGGCCTACAGGACGGTATCATTGAACTCAGCCTTGGTATTGACCGGTATGCTCCCCCTAGATATCAGGATAAGAGAAAATGCAGCCCTTTATGAGGCCAGGAGAGGGGTGTGCCGACTGATACCAGGGGATAGAGAAATAGAAAGGCCGGTGGCTTGCTCAGAGCAACCGCATCCTTCTGAACATGAGAAGCTCAGCATGTCCCACATCGCCAGTGAGGAGGAAATTATGGCGCGGGTAGGCGGTGCAGTGCAAATTTACACTGATGGCAGTAAGATAGAGGGTGAAGTTGGGGCATCGCTATCTGTATGGATGAATGGTGCTGAAATATTAGCGCGCAAATTTAAACTATCGTGGTACTGCACCGTCTACCAGGCAGAGCTGCTAGCATTGTGTGAAGCGCTGGGTGTTGCTGCTCGGGGGAAGGAAGCGCACTATGCTGTTCTGAGCGATTCTAGAGCGGCTATAGAGACGGTAATGAATTGTGAGTCCCTCCACCCTTTGGCTTTCGAAGCGAGGAAGCGTCTCCGGGACGTAAGGGAGAAGGGGACACGGATATCCTTGCATTGGGTCAAAGCCCATATTGGGCTAGAAGGAAACGAGAGAGCAGATGATCTCGCTAAGGAAGCTGCCCTTAGAAGCCGTGTGAGGGCTAGATATGATAAATGCCCCGTTTCATTCATCAAGAAGACGATCCGAACAGAGTCTCTTGACGAATGGAACAGAAGGTACCAGAGTGGGTCGGTTGCTGGAGTGACTAAAATATTTTTTCCTGACGCTGTTAGAGCCTATAAAATAGTTAACAAAATGGGCATGGATAGGTGGATAACACAAATTCTGACGGGGCACGGTGGGTTCTCCGAGTACCTGAATAGGTTCAAGTGCAAGGGGAGCCCATCGTGTGTCTGCTCTCGGGAACAGAATGAAACAGTGTTGCATGTCCTATTCGAGTGCCCTGTCCATGCATATGAAAGATTAAAATTGGAGCGAAAGATCGATACAAAAATTAGCAGGGACAACATTCACATTTTAATGGAAGAGGACGACAAAAGAGTTAATTTTTTGGAATATGGTATAGCTGTTATAAAAATTGTTACGAGCAGAAACAGGACAAGGACGAACCAGACATACACATCTGGTGAATAATGGGTATAGCTAAAACCCTTGTACAAATATTAATAAATAATTAACAATAATCTATGTCACAAATGTATATTTTAAATTTCACTAAAATAAATAAAATTAAATTATGAATGTATTGTTGTTTATGGATGTAGTATGTAATGATGTATTTATTGGTGATATATTATAATGAATATTGGATTTAATGTATTTAATATAAATAATAATATCTTCGATATCTGATTAATTAGAATAAGCTATTTCTCTATTCTGAATCTCTATCTTTAATTATAATAATACTACCTGTAATTATAATAATACTGCCTGTAATTATAATAATACGATCGCAATGAGTCACTCATTTTACAAAGTAAAATGAGCTAGACACTATGAACGTTAATAATAATATTAAAAATTAAAAAAAAAAAAAAAAAAAAAAAAATATAAAAAAAAAAAAAAAAAAAAAAAAAAATATATATATATATATATTTCAGTCCTGCATCTTGTACAAAACAACATGTAATTACGACTGGATAATTAAAACTGTTTCTAATAATTGATACATTTATACTATTTCTTGAATCTTATGCATATCTGATCAAACTATGTATATTATATAATGATTATTGATATTAATTGATTGATATATATATATATTGATTTACTTAACCTAGTCTAGCACTTTGTCCTGCAAAGTGACGGGAAGACAAATTATAATTATATATAAAAAGAACTTAATTATGGTATCAAGAAATCGGGTCGTACATTTTTGTCGTTACAAAAAGTATAGTACCGAAACTATGTATTGATAAATATAAAATAATTATGTATGTTTATAAAATTAAATATATACTTAAGCAATATATTATTTGAAAATAGTGAAATTTAAAATCTACAATTACAGCCGAGACAACTAATAAAATCAAAGCAAATTTAGCGTTCGTTACGTTAATTTAAAATAAACACAATAAATAAATAAATACAAACAAGGGCCTTGACAAAGTCAGGGGTTGCTATGTGAACCGGGTACATAAAACCCGGTATATATAAAAAAAAAAAAAAAAAAAAAAAAAAAAAAAAAAAAAAAAAAAAAACCTAACCTAACCTAACCCAGTACGCTTTGGCACGCCGTAGCGAACGCACACGGTCCGCTGTCATAATTACCGCTCCGCGAGTGAAAATCTTTGTTAAAAATCAAAGTTGTGGGTTTTTTATCTCAAAATATCAAGTGTTGTATATCGTTGGATGCGTTTTAAAAAGCCCTACACGACGGTATATAAAAGTGGCGCATTGCGCGCACCTGTGATTTTTAAAGTGTGAAAAACGTCAAAAATAGTGCTCAACAGTTGTCAAGCCCTAAAACTCAGTGATTTTCGCAATAAATTACCAAGTGCTGCATACCATTGGATGCGCCTTGAACTATAGAGTGTGCTAATATATAATTTTAGCCTTCCACATTTTTGTACGAATTTTGCTGGGCAAAAAACGAAAAATTTTTGACAAAATCACGTGCACCGGGTTAAAACGATCTATAACCCCCATTTTTTCTTGCGGATATCGACGCGTCTTGCCAAGATCTACAAGAAGACACCTCATATATATTTTTAGCCCTCAGGGGGGCCGAGTAAATCTCAAATAACAAGAAAAACCGTTAACGGAAAACCAATTTAGAAGCAAAAGCGGAAGATAAAACAGCAAGGACAGGCGCCGGGAGCCGGGAAAGTTGCGGATCTGTTAGAGAAATTAAGCTAAGTTACTTAGTTTTTAAAATATTCACCTACATAAAACTTTCAAGCGATAAAACTCATTGAAAATTGACTAAAAAATTTTTTGCTCCTAAATTCGAGCGGTAACACCCTAATTTGTATAGTCCAATAGGGGCTCAAGCTCCTTCCGTGCCTCCACAAAAAATCTCAATTAATTACCATCAACAACAAAAGAGATATCGCGCATTTAGTGAATTGAGAAAATTTATGTAGGCCTAAAATCGATCTCCGCAAACTAAAAATCACATTTTTTCTGGTGGCCTGAGGGAGTCCTTGCGGGTGTAAGTAGATAGGGTACCTCCTAAAAATAGTTTTACCGTTTGTCCCGTTCTTCTAGGTTGTGGGGGAACGGAGATATAGTTACTTATATTTCTTAAATTTAACGTAAAGTAAAACATTTTTTATGTAACAGCGCCATTGCGACAAGTAGCAGAACTACGGTGATAGGGTTGGGACCAGAACATATGACTGCTTTACGTACTAAATTCATGAAGTAGGACACAATTAGTACTACTTAAAATAAATAATAGGACTAAAAGCGTAAAATATTGGCCTAATACTGGGGCGACATATGCCGCATATAACTTGTACTGCTGACTACCTATTTATATATCAAATACGCCACACATACATACACACCTCACTTACAATAAACTCTTTCCAAGTATATCAACACTGGGTGTAGCCCAAATAATCATAAACTTAACCACTCATACACTAAAACATAACAGAATCAACTACAAGTTCATAAATACTCTAAGTCAATACATTTTATTTAGTACACTCACCATTTTCCTACACTACACTAGTACAGAAGCGCAACGTACTACATCCCTAAGTAGGTGGCAACATAAACAAACGCCCCTCTTCAGGCGGCCACGCTATTGGTGCAGCAAAGTACATAAGCGGTTAGCGCCACCTCGTATCGATTAGCGGAATTAAAAGTGCATGCTATAATATAACAACAGGGATATAGAACATCTAAACAGATTTCTGCTATAGTTTCTGAGAAAAACGCTGAAATACGACGCACACAAACAAAATACAACTATACATTTACACACATACAGAACTATTCATAGCACACACAATATTCAATTAAACTGGTATTGTCAAACATCACATAGCAACACAACAGTAACATTTTATGCAACAATATTATTCGTACATTACAATATTAACACTATACAGACGCCAAACATACAGGACTTTACATACATACTACATTAATATTTCGCATATATATACTATATTTATTATACGCTTTTTACAAAACCATACCATACATCGTATAACACGTATCTATAAAACACATTATATAACACATTATACGTACACATCGACATCGACATCGATATTGATAATTGACATCATTAATTATTAATATAATCTATACACTAATACACACATACATACACATATTATATGTATATACGTAACATCATCACGCACAACATTTAAGTAGGATTCGCATAACCGCACTGCAAACTCACTGAGTCACTCCCGCAAATAGACTGAGAGCAGACCACCCACGTTGACCAGGGTACCGTACTAGTACGAGAGAGCGAGACGGGACGCGTGCGGTACTGCAGTGAGAGGAAGCGGGACAGAGCGCGTGTGCGCCGGGGGCGGAGTCAGCACTGCGCGGTGGGCGCGGCTCCGTTTCCTATAACATAACTGTCGACATATAGCACATAATATTTATTTATTTTATTTTAGTTTGGTGGAAAATTGGTTAGTTCTGATAAATTATTATAATCCGCGTGTTGTTGCCGTATTCGTATATATAACATCCTCATAAATATAGGTGGTTAGAATAAATTGTAGTATAGTAATTATTGACTGTATACATCAGCACGTCGCAGTAGAACATAACAATATACATATAATATATATATAATACAACTCATCACACGACACAGCAATACATACATAGGTACCCACCATTCAGTCACCTGGAAACCGATCACCAGGGAAGATCATCACTGGAGACGAGGCGGGGTGATAGTGAAGCTCGGACCTGGAACAACATACACAATTATACATTACCTATATTTGGCATACACATAAGTTGTACACTACACATATACGAAATTTATAATATAAATATATATATATATATATATATATATATATATATATATATATATATATATATATATATATATATATATATACTGCACATAGACATTCTTAAAACATATACTCACACACTTATTTACGTTAAAATCCCTAGTAAGAACACACATACCATAAACTATACAATACATATAAACCTCACATTCACATATACACATAATACCATATCCAGAACAAATAACTATATCTACACGTTACAACATTAAACATAAATCATCATACAACAATTACAGCAGCCATACAATCAAACTACTGAGCCACTCATGAATATAAGTTCCGCTTGTAAAACCCCCAACCAATAGCGTAAGACTCGGTATATAACAAGTATATAAGAAGTAAGTGAGGCCGCGCCCCCAGTGATCTGTTAACGCCCCAACGTAAAAGTTTATGTAGACAGGAATCTTCTAGAACAAACACTATTTTTTGGGAATTACGAATTGTTATACCACTAAAACTATACATTTTAACAATTATAACACAATTGGTACGAACAGACGTAATTTACTATTTAAAACAACATTACATCTAATAATATACAATTTGCTCAAGAAAGGCGCCATCTCTTGTCGAAAAGCGCAACCAAACATTATATACTTGCTGTAACTAATTAAATTTGTTCACTTGCCTCGATGGAGATTTAGCAAAATAGGTATTCATACATATTATTCTATTTACATACCTATTACAATTGGAAAACCTACAATTTTTACCATTGTTTCAAAATATAAGTATTCGTTCTGTTCTGGTTCCACCTATTTGGGTATTAGTGCTGCTGAGTGAGTGAATTATTAAAAATTTTTTTTGTTTGTATTGTAATAAAACTAAAAATAATTTCAATTTAATTTAGTTATAAGATTTATGTTTTATTAACTACTGGACTGTGTATCTGTAGAGACATTTACAATTTAACTTGGCCGCTACCAAAAAAGAGAGATAACAAGCTAAACTATTATTGACATTATCTATAATTTATACAAATATTGTTTATAAGATTTTTATTTCATTTTATATATTATTTATTTATTTAGCTATTGGGATAATCTAATTTACATATATTCTAATTTACATATTCCATAGAATTGACAGGAATTGCATGCAATACATTTGATTAAGTAGTTGTGGAGCAATATAAAGCTACTTATAGCAATAATCTAGTTATTTATATTATTTATTTTATTTTATTAAGTAATTATTAGTATAACTAATATTGACTAAGAATTTACCCTGATTTGAATTTCTGACATAATTTATTTAATTCCAAATCGGCCCTCTAGAATCTTGACTAATTGAAACATATTGTAGTGTTTAATTGCTTTCTTTTCTGCTGTTATATTTTATTGAATAAATAATATACAATTTACAAATTACATACCGGGACATTTTAGCGCTCTCTTTTATTCCTCTGTTGCGTAAAACTAACAGACATATACTAAGATGTCAAGTCAACCTACACCGTCCTGCCGGACCTCAGCATCCGGAACGAAAACCCCGCTAACAATCGGAGCGGTAAGACCGGGATATGTAACACACGCTCGGAAGAGCTTTGAGATGAGTAAGGTTCAGCCTCACCGTCCGCCTAGTACCATTAAGCCAAAATGCTCTAAAACAGGGACTGGTGAAGAAAAAGCTGGATCCAACAAAGAAGTGCCAGCCCTAGTATCCACCTTGGAAAGGTCGGCGCGATACGTAAGTCGAACCTCCGAAGCGCGAGCCTGGTTACAATCTGCAAAAACAAACATAAAACAATCTAGAAACCTAAGGCATGACATAAGGGATGGAGTACTTGAAGCCATCACAGAATTATATAGATTGGTGATAGACGCAGAGGAAAGGAAGCCTTACATAGGGAGGAAGGTTTTAGGCAATGATAGGCTATGTGAAGGGGGCGTGAACGAGCTGGATAAACAATGTGCAGAGGATAATAAAATTAACAAAGAGTACATGATAATGATAGAAGCGCATGAACTACTGCTGAAGCAAAATAGCCAGGAAATGCAGAGGCTCCAGGAGGCAATAAAAGAGCATAAAACCTATATAGAGACCAAAATCAGCTACGCGGGGGCAGTTGCGAGCGGCATAAGGAAGTCTCCTATTTATAGGGATAAAACAGAGACAGCGATGCATTCAGTCGCAATCACCTCCGAAAATGGCAAGGAAACTGGAGAAAAAGTCCTGGAGGATATCAGGAAAGCAGTAAATGCGAAGGAGGAGGGCCTCAAGATAGATAAGGTCAGAAAAGCAGAAGACGGAAAGGTAATAATAGGATGCAGTGATAAGAATGAAATAGAAAGAGTAAGAAAGGTAATTGAGCAAAGAGGACAAAACCTAAGGGTTGAAAATATGAAAAATAAGGACCCCTTAGTAATAATAAAGGACCTAATGGCGTACAATACTGATGCACAGATAGTGGAGGCACTGAAAAATCAGAACAAACATCTCTTCAGGGATATTCCGGCATCTGAAATAAGATTTGAAACGAGGTATAGAAGGAAGGCAAGGAACCCTCACATGACACATGTAGTGCTAAAGGTGTCGCCGGCAATATGGAGTCGATTAACCGAGGCTGGCATAGTGCACATCGATATGCAGAGGGTGCGAATATACGACCAATCACCCATAGTACAGTGTACGAGATGCCTTGGTTACGGACATGGCAAACGCCATTGCCAAGAGGAGCATGATTCCTGTTGCCACTGTGGCGAGTTGCACCTTAAATCAGTGTGCCCCAAATTTCTGGAGGGAAATGCGCCATCATGCCGTAATTGCCAAATAGCAAAATTGGATGCAACGGACCACAGTGCTTTTAGTCATGAGTGCCCCATCCGAAGGAAATGGGATAATATAGCTAGGGCTACAGTAGCGTATTGCTAAAGATGACATAGACGCTAACCAGATATATTATAACTTTGCACAAGCAAACCTTCAAAGAAAAGCACTTGCAACAACAGAACTAATGCTTGAGGCTAAACGGCGAAATATTACCATTGCCCTAATCCAGGAACCATATGTCGGGAGTATTGGGGCTATGAAGACATACTCGGGTGCTAGAATATTCCAAAATACGCCTCAGAATGGGGGTACTGTGAAGGCAGCGATAGCGGTGTTTGACCCGAATGTCGCTGTTTCCCAGTGCCCCCAATACACCACCAACAACATCGTGGTGGTTAGCGTGCGTACTGGTACCTGGGAGGTTCTCATTGTGTCTTTTTACTTTGAGCCCGATAAGGAAATAGACCCTTATCTGGAACAAATAACCAAAATATGCCGTGACCATCAAAAAGCCAAAATAATACTTGCAGGAGACGCCAATGCGAAAAGTATATGGTGGGGTGGGAATTTGACGGATGAAAGGGGAGAAAATGTGGTGAACATGCTGGGAGAACTTGAATTTGAGGTCCTTAATACAGGGGATATACCTACTTTTGACACCATACGGGGGGGAAGAAGGCTAACTAGTTATGTTGATTTGACCGCATGCACGGATGACGTACTGCACTTGGTGGAAGGCTGGCGTGTAGTCGAAGACCTCACAAGCTCAGATCATAACGGAATGGTTTTTCGAATCCTATTAAAAGAACTTAAAGGCATACAAATAAAAAGAACAACTAGGCAGTTTAATACTAAAAAAGTTGACTGGCAAAAATTTAGAGACAAGTTGAAAGAACTAAAATCAAACAATAATATAAACTTAGATACAATTAATGCAATAGATGATAAAGAACAATTAGACTCTACTATAAATAAATATACGGAAATAATCAGAAAAACATGTGAGCTAACTATGCCTATTAAGAAAGGTGCAGAAAAACTTACCATCCCATGGTGGTCAGCGGAGCTGAGGGAGATGAAGCGTGCAGTCGCCACCAAGAAACGCAGGGTACGATGCGCGCGGCCGGCCCGCAGAGCTATGGTTGTCGAAGAATACCTGAAAGCAAAGGAGGACTATGAGCGGCAATGTAGAAACGCTCAAACAAAAAGTTGGAAAGAATTTTGCGGGAAACAAGAGAAGGAAAATGTCTGGGAAAATATACATCGTATAATTAAGAACACTGGGAAAAGGGAGGAGGACCTACCATTGATTAAGAACGGGATTTCGGTGGGCTTACAAGAATCCGCAAGACTACTTGCCGAAACGTTTTATCCAGATGACGCTGAGGAGGATGATAATGCCGACCATGAACGAGTGAGACAGGAAGCTCGCCAAAATTACCGCCTCAGTGATGACAGTAATAATGAGCCTAAATTCACACTGCACGAACTATTAATGGCCGCCAAAAGTTTCAACCCCAAAAAAGCGCCGGGTGAGGATGGACTTACGGCGGATATATGTGTACAAGTAATTACCGGAGACGTAAATTTAAGTCTAGCGGTGTACAATAAATGTTTGCAAATATCGCACTTCCCAACAAAATGGAAAATTGCAACTGTCATAGCACTGAGGAAACGGGGAAGAACTGATTTTACCGATCCCAAATCATATAGGCCAATCGGACTCTTATCAGTAATGGGTAAAATTTTAGAGAAAATGGTGATAAAGAGGATAACGTGGCATTTATTCCCCAGACTCAGTATCCGCCAATACGGCTTCATGCCCCAGCGCGGCGCGGAGGACTCCCTCTATGACCTAGTGGAATATGTTAGGAGCAAACTTCGGGAGAGGAAGCTTATAACAATGGTTTCGCTGGACATAGAGGGAGCCTTCGATAGCGCATGGTGGCCGGCTATTAAAGTGGGGCTTAAGAGGGAGGCGTGCCCATTATCACTCCAGCAAATGATAGCGAGCTACCTGGAGGATCGGCAGGTCAAGCTGAGATACGCAGGTCAGGAGTGTGTAAAGCGTACAACCAAAGGATGCGTGCAAGGCTCTATAGGAGGCCCCATCTTATGGAACCTATTACTTGACCCATTGCTGAAAGGTCTCACGGGGAGGGGGGACTACTGCCAGGCTTTCGCCGATGATGTGGTCCTCGTCTTCTCGGGGGACACAGCGGCGGAGATCGAGGGCCGAGGCAATGCCGCGCTCGAGCATGTTCTCGAGTGGGGTGTCATGAATAAGCTAAGGTTCGCACCACAAAAAACAAAGGCTATGGTGCTGACCAAAAAGCTGAAGTATGACACTCCACGGTTGAGCATGGGCGGGGTCGACATTGCCTTGGCTGAGGAAATAAAGATACTGGGGCTTACGATAGACTGCGGGTTGACCTTCGGCGCCCATACCGCTAGAGTTTGTGGGAGGGCGCTGGGCGTCTACAAGCAGTTGTCGAAAGCCGCCAGGGTGAGCTGGGGCCTCCATCCTGAGGTTGTTAAGATAATATACACGGCGGCTATAGAGCCCATGATTACATATGCTGCCGCCGCATGGGCACCCGCCACTAACAAAAAATATGTGCTCAAACAGCTAAACGCAGTGCAGCGGCCATTAGCTCAAAAAATATGTAAGGCATATAGAACGGTCTCCCTCAATGCAGCCCTGGTGCTGGCCGGGATACTCCCCCTGGACATTCGTATAAGAGAAAATGCGTCTCTCTACGAGGCCAGAAGGGGGGTGTCCCGGTTCATACCGGTGGATAGAGAGATCGAGGAACTGTTGCCCTACAGTTCAAAACCGCACCCTGCCGATCATGTAATACACGAGATTGGAAATCTTGCCAACCAAGATGATGTCGCAGCACTGGTAGATGGTGCAGTAAAAATATATACGGATGGCAGTAAGATTCAGGGTGAGGTTGGTGCGTCTATCTCCGTATGGGAGGCGGACGCTGAAACCTTGGCCCGAAAATTCAAGCTGTCGTCCTACTGCACTGTCTACCAGGCTGAACTGCTGGCCATAAAGCAGGCGGCAATGGTAGCGGAGCAAAAAGGATACAGAAGATGCGCAATCATAAGTGATTCTAGGGCAGCACTTGAAACAGTCGCAAATAATGACTCCCTGCACAAGCTTGCTAATGAAACCCGAGAACTCCTTCGGAAGTGTTCGTTAAACGGCAAGGACGTATCTTTATACTGGGTAAAGGCTCATGAGGGAATAATGGGTAATGAGAGGGCAGACTACCTCGCGAAACAGGCAGCGCTGAACAGTCGTACAAGGCCATTTTATGATAGATGCCCGGCTTCTTTCGTCAAGAGACAAATCCGTATGGAATCTCTTGGCGAGTGGAACCGGAGGTATCGAGAGGCTTCTACAGCGGCTGTTACGAAAAAGTTTTTCCCGGACGTGTGGCAAGCCTACAAAATAATTCTTAAAATACAATTAAATAACATCCTTACACAAGTATTGACGGGGCACGGTGGGTTTTCTGAGTACCTATATAGGTTTAGGTGTAAGGACGACCCATAGTGCATCTGTCAACCAAACACACCGGAATCGATATTACACGTCATCCTGGAGTGTCCGGTACACCATGTCCGAAGAAGTGACCTAGAGCTGAGGCTAGGAGAGAAAATAAATCTGGAAACTATGCAAATTTTAATGCGGTCACCAGCCAAAAGGGAACCTTTTCTAGATTTTTGCGTGAGTTCTGCCGCTATGGTTGTAAATAGAAATAAAACATAAAATATGTATGTTTATATGTGTGCGTTAGTATGTGCGTGAATGTGTGTGTGGGTGTGCAGATATGTATATGTGTGGAATTTTTGAGTCATAATATTATAATAGTTATTGATATTCCTATTGTTCTATAATTATAACCAAATATTATATAAATTATTTAATTGTTTCATTATTATTTATTTAATTATTTTATTTATTATTTATAGCAATTTCTTATTATAAATAAATCGTACTTTTATGATATATATTTATAATCTAATAATTGTAATGTGATGTAATATAATACCTAATGTAATAGATTTAAATATAATGTTATTTATTAAGTAATAATGTAAGATATTATAAAGTAAAATAAAATATACAATGTGTAATGTATTTTCATAATATATAATGTAATGTAATAATAGTAATGTGATGTAATATAATAATGTAATAGATTTAAGTATGGTCTATCACTTTGTGCCCAAAGCGATAAGACCAGAAATGTGATTAATAATGAAATATAATATGATGATCATGCATTTTGTGAAAGCAAAATGGCAATGAACAATTTCATTTAATCAAATGTATTTATTCATTGAATATGTATAGTATAAAAATATATAATATTTATAACCATGGCAAACATTGTAAACGTAGATATAAGAATTATATGGAAATAAAAATAATAGAATAAGACAGAATAGATGCTACCTCCCATACTGGAGGACTAGGGCCCTAGACAAATTAAAGGATAGGCTTGAGAATAGTTAATAGATGCATAAGGTCTTGGATTCTGTCCGAGAAAATAGCTCGCGGGCCGGGCCACAGCGCCCGGACAGGAAATAAAAAAAAAAAAAAAAAAAAAAAAAAAAAAAAAAAAAAAAAAACCTAACCTAACCTAACCTAACCTAACCTAACCTAACCTAACCTAACCTAACCTAACCTAACCTAACCTAACCTAACCTAACCATCTAACATTTTTTGGTTTTCTTGTTGGTATAGCGATTGTTTCGTGTTCTATTGACCTAAACTAGCTTAAATTTGACTAAATAAACAAGGGTGGTTAATTTCAACCCCTAAAAATTTGACTTTTTATATAAAAATTTCTATACAAAAATTTTATTACAATTTTCGAACTTTGCACCTATCCACTACCGGTAATTCTGCTTGCACGGTGGTGGTTCTTACCTTAGATTGTCCGCTGTTAACAGCCCTTTATTTCAACACCACATTTGTAGCAATATCTTATATAGTTTTTTAGTTATTCGTAGTTTCTGTGAAAAAACATAGTTTTTGGCAAAATTTCATCAGTTTTATTAGGATAATTTTACTTTTTTCTATAGAGACCCTAGTGGTTTATCACACCATCGTGTAGGGCTCGTCAAGCCCTGTACGCCGATACCCCATTTGGGGGGATTCTGAGACTTCCATCCCCTGTTTTTGCCCGACGAACACCTATTTTTGTTAAAAATTTAGTATATTTTTGCAGTTTCACATCAATAACTTCCCACGGTTGCAACTTTCACATTTGTTTTTATTTTTACATTGTAGCTTACCAATAGACGAATCCATAGACACCGCATTCGCTCCTCTGCCAACACCATAACATCTGAAAAAGATTTAATAGTGACTTTAATAACCGTATACTAACGTCACATAAGTACCAAAAATCTACATAAGGGGTCCTTATACGAAGAAATAACATCTGATATTTTTTGGTTTTCTCGTTGGTATAGCGATTGTTTGGTGTTCTATTGACCTAAACTAGCTTAGATTTCACTAAATAAACAAGGGTGGTTTATCGCATCCCCTAAAATTTTGACTTTTTATATAAATATTTCTATACAAAAATTTAATTAAAATATTCGAACTTTGCACCTATCCACTACCGGTAATTCTGGTCGCACAGTGGTGGTTCTTACCTTAGATTGTCCGCTGTTAACAGCCCTTTATTTCAGCACCACATTTGCATAAATATCTCATATAGTTTTTTAGTTATTTTATAGTTTCTGTGAAAAAACATAGTTTTTGGCAAAATTTCATCAGTTTTATTAAGATAATTTCACTTTTTTTCTATAGAGACCCTAGTGGTTTGTCATACCATCGTGTAGGGCTCGTCAAGCCCTGTACGCCGATACCCCATTTGGGGGGATTCTGAGACTTCCATCCCCTGTTTTTGCCCGACGAACACCTATTTTTGTTAAAAATTTAGTATATTTTTGCAGTTTCACATCAATAACTTCCCACGGTTGCAACTTTCACATTTGTTTTTATTTTTACATTGTAGCTTACCAATAGACGAATCCATAGACACCGCATTCGCTCCTCTGCCAACACCATAACATCTGAAAAAGATTTAATAGTGACTTTAATAACCGTATACTAACGTCACATAAGTACCAAAAATCTACATAAGGGGTCCTTATACGAAGAAATAACATCTGATATTTTTTGGTTTTCTCGTTGGTATAGCGATTGTTTGGTGTTCTATTGACCTAAACTAGCTTAGATTTCACTAAATAAACAAGGGTGGTTTATCGCATCCCCTAAAATTTTGACTTTTTATATAAATATTTCTATACAAAAATTTAATTAAAATATTCGAACTTTGCACCTATCCACTACCGGTAATTCTGGTCGCACAGTGGTGGTTCTTACCTTAGATTGTCCGCTGTTAACAGCCCTTTATTTCAGCACCACATTTGCATAAATATCTCATATAGTTTTTTAGTTATTTTATAGTTTCTGTGAAAAAACATAGTTTTTGGCAAAATTTCATCAGTTTTATTAAGATAATTTCACTTTTTTTCTATAGAGACCCTAGTGGTTTGTCATACCATCGTGTAGGGCTCGTCAAGCCCTGTACGCCGATACCCCATTTGGGGGGATTCTGAGACTTCCATCCCCTGTTTTTGCCCGACGAACACCTATTTTTGTTAAAAATTTAGTATATTTTTGCAGTTTCACATCAATAACTTCCCACGGTTGCAACTTTCACATTTGTTTTTATTTTTACATTGTAGCTTACCAATAGACGAATCCATAGACACCGCATTCGCTCCTCTGCCAACACCATAACATCTGAAAAAGATTTAATAGTGACTTTAATAACCGTATACTAACGTCACATAAGTACCAAAAATCTACATAAGGGGTCCTTATACGAAGAAATAACATCTGATATTTTTTGGTTTTCTCGTTGGTATAGCGATTGTTTGGTGTTCTATTGACCTAAACTAGCTTAGATTTCACTAAATAAACAAGGGTGGTTTATCGCATCCCCTAAAATTTTGACTTTTTATATAAATATTTCTATACAAAAATTTAATTAAAATATTCGAACTTTGCACCTATCCACTACCGGTAATTCTGGTCGCACAGTGGTGGTTCTTACCTTAGATTGTCCGCTGTTAACAGCCCTTTATTTCAGCACCACATTTGCATAAATATCTCATATAGTTTTTTAGTTATTTTATAGTTTCTGTGAAAAAACATAGTTTTTGGCAAAATTTCATCAGTTTTATTAAGATAATTTCACTTTTTTTCTATAGAGACCCTAGTGGTTTGTCATACCATCGTGTAGGGCTCGTCAAGCCCTGTACGCCGATACCCCATTTGGGGGGATTCTGAGACTTCCATCCCCTGTTTTTGCCCGACGAACACCTATTTTTGTTAAAAATTTAGTATATTTTTGCAGTTTCACATCAATAACTTCCCACGGTTGCAACTTTCACATTTGTTTTTATTTTTACATTGTAGCTTACCAATAGACGAATCCATAGACACCGCATTCGCTCCTCTGCCAACACCATAACATCTGAAAAAGATTTAATAGTGACTTTAATAACCGTATACTAACGTCACATAAGTACCAAAAATCTACATAAGGGGTCCTTATACGAAGAAATAACATCTGATATTTTTTGGTTTTCTCGTTGGTATAGCGATTGTTTGGTGTTCTATTGACCTAAACTAGCTTAGATTTCACTAAATAAACAAGGGTGGTTTATCGCATCCCCTAAAATTTTGACTTTTTATATAAATATTTCTATACAAAAATTTAATTAAAATATTCGAACTTTGCACCTATCCACTACCGGTAATTCTGGTCGCACAGTGGTGGTTCTTACCTTAGATTGTCCGCTGTTAACAGCCCTTTATTTCAGCACCACATTTGCATAAATATCTCATATAGTTTTTTAGTTATTTTATAGTTTCTGTGAAAAAACATAGTTTTTGGCAAAATTTCATCAGTTTTATTAAGATAATTTCACTTTTTTTCTATAGAGACCCTAGTGGTTTGTCATACCATCGTGTAGGGCTCGTCAAGCCCTGTACGCCGATACCCCATTTGGGGGGATTCTGAGACTTCCATCCCCTGTTTTTGCCCGACGAACACCTATTTTTGTTAAAAATTTAGTATATTTTTGCAGTTTCACATCAATAACTTCCCACGGTTGCAACTTTCACATTTGTTTTTATTTTTACATTGTAGCTTACCAATAGACGAATCCATAGACACCGCATTCGCTCCTCTGCCAACACCATAACATCTGAAAAAGATTTAATAGTGACTTTAATAACCGTATACTAACGTCACATAAGTACCAAAAATCTACATAAGGGGTCCTTATACGAAGAAATAACATCTGATATTTTTTGGTTTTCTCGTTGGTATAGCGATTGTTTGGTGTTCTATTGACCTAAACTAGCTTAGATTTCACTAAATAAACAAGGGTGGTTTATCGCATCCCCTAAAATTTTGACTTTTTATATAAATATTTCTATACAAAAATTTAATTAAAATATTCGAACTTTGCACCTATCCACTACCGGTAATTCTGGTCGCACAGTGGTGGTTCTTACCTTAGATTGTCCGCTGTTAACAGCCCTTTATTTCAGCACCACATTTGCATAAATATCTCATATAGTTTTTTAGTTATTTTATAGTTTCTGTGAAAAAACATAGTTTTTGGCAAAATTTCATCAGTTTTATTAAGATAATTTCACTTTTTTTCTATAGAGACCCTAGTGGTTTGTCATACCATCGTGTAGGGCTCGTCAAGCCCTGTACGCCGATACCCCATTTGGGGGGATTCTGAGACTTCCATCCCCTGTTTTTGCCCGACGAACACCTATTTTTGTTAAAAATTTAGTATATTTTTGCAGTTTCACATCAATAACTTCCCACGGTTGCAACTTTCACATTTGTTTTTATTTTTACATTGTAGCTTACCAATAGACGAATCCATAGACACCGCATTCGCTCCTCTGCCAACACCATAACATCTGAAAAAGATTTAATAGTGACTTTAATAACCGTATACTAACGTCACATAAGTACCAAAAATCTACATAAGGGGTCCTTATACGAAGAAATAACATCTGATATTTTTTGGTTTTCTCGTTGGTATAGCGATTGTTTGGTGTTCTATTGACCTAAACTAGCTTAGATTTCACTAAATAAACAAGGGTGGTTTATCGCATCCCCTAAAATTTTGACTTTTTATATAAATATTTCTATACAAAAATTTAATTAAAATATTCGAACTTTGCACCTATCCACTACCGGTAATTCTGGTCGCACAGTGGTGGTTCTTACCTTAGATTGTCCGCTGTTAACAGCCCTTTATTTCAGCACCACATTTGCATAAATATCTCATATAGTTTTTTAGTTATTTTATAGTTTCTGTGAAAAAACATAGTTTTTGGCAAAATTTCATCAGTTTTATTAAGATAATTTCACTTTTTTCTATAGAGACCCTAGTGGTTTGTCATACCATCGTGTAGGGCTCGTCAAGCCCTGTACGCCGATACCCCATTTGGGGGGATTCTGAGACTTCCATCCCCTGTTTTTGCCCGACGAACACCTATTTTTGTTAAAAATTTAGTATATTTTTGCAGTTTCACATCAATAACTTCCCACGGTTGCAACTTTCACATTTGTTTTTATTTTTACATTGTAGCTTACCAATAGACGAATCCATAGACACCGCATTCGCTCCTCTGCCAACACCATAACATCTGAAAAAGATTTAATAGTGACTTTAATAACCGTATACTAACGTCACATAAGTACCAAAAATCTACATAAGGGGTCCTTATACGAAGAAATAACATCTGATATTTTTTGGTTTTCTCGTTGGTATAGCGATTGTTTGGTGTTCTATTGACCTAAACTAGCTTAGATTTCACTAAATAAACAAGGGTGGTTTATCGCATCCCCTAAAATTTTGACTTTTTATATAAATATTTCTATACAAAAATTTAATTAAAATATTCGAACTTTGCACCTATCCACTACCGGTAATTCTGGTCGCACAGTGGTGGTTCTTACCTTAGATTGTCCGCTGTTAACAGCCCTTTATTTCAGCACCACATTTGCATAAATATCTCATATAGTTTTTTAGTTATTTTATAGTTTCTGTGAAAAAACATAGTTTTTGGCAAAATTTCATCAGTTTTATTAAGATAATTTCACTTTTTTCTATAGAGACCCTAGTGGTTTGTCATACCATCGTGTAGGGCTCGTCAAGCCCTGTACGCCGATACCCCATTTGGGGGTGTTTGGAGACTTCCATCCCTTGTTTTTTGCCCACCCAACCCACCCTTTAGGGTTTAAATACCTAGATTTGAAGGGTACACTATAAAGAGGAAAGATATTGACGATTATACCAAAAAATTTTTATTATTCCATTCGATTTTGGGTCCCACCTGTATCACGAATGTACCTATATTTGCTCCCTAGAGCTCATAATTTCTGAGATTTCACTAAAACATATCTCACATATCTGCAACCTTACTTTTATAAATATTATTGCATATTTATCTTTAATTGAACTCATTATTGTATAACAAGGTTGTTTTGACCATCCTCAATAAATTTTGGGGACCCGTGATACGCGGCCGACCGCCTCAACCAAAAAATTTAGTACTTTAAGTTAGTTCTAAGACTTGGTTTATTGACCAGTTATATAATTGTAGAAAGTAGCTAAATAACAAATAAGACTGCGGCCCTATCTGCTAATAGCGTGGACGTATTTGGGCCCTCGTCCGGTGGCAACAATTGGTTGTTATTTTTATAACATACCATTTTGTGTCGCAGACGGGTGGGTTTTCTGCGGACGCGTTCTAGCTGAGAGTTGGCTTAATAAACAATATTGCTACATTTAATTATACTTAGTTTGTGTAAGATTGACTAAGACAAGAGGTTTATTGACCTCAATAGATATAATTTGATATATGGTTTATTGACTGTCATCTAAAATTACCCAACAATAATACTGACCTATTTACAATAATATACATATACATATCTACTTATTTACCATAATAATATTTTAATAATCATAAATATCAATAAATATAAAGGACGATTTTATAATTACAGTAAATTATAATTATTATTTACTATATTAATATACAGCCGGACCCTATACACCCGTGCTTGTAATTTTACTCCGTGAGCTCCCACATTGCAAGAATGATCCGCACACCCAAGAAAGAGGCCCCAAAAACACAGCCCCCTCTAGACAAAGAGACCAAAGCTGGTCCTTCTTCTGCACTTGACCGCACAATCACTGTGAGAAAAAGTGCGGGAGAGGGAGAAACAAAAGTACAAAACCGAACAGCTGAAGCAAAGGAATGCTTAAGAGAGGCAAAGGACTTAATGAACACCTCCAGGAACATCAAAACAGAGGTTAAGACTGGGGTGTGCCTAATACTGGATAGAATGGCTCACCTGGTGAAGGAAGCCGAGTTGGAAAATACTTTACTGCGAAAACAACCTAGCGGCGGCATCCTTCACCAGGAAGAATTGTTTGAGAAGCTGGACAGTATAACTGCGACTCTGAAGGGACATATATTAAAAGATGCGACAAATATGAGAGCTTTGCGTGAGGAATTCAGGGACCTCAGGAACCGAACTGATAAATTGGGACAGGAGGGAGGAAGTAGCCCTAAAATATTAAGAGAAATAAATGGCTTGAAACAAAATATAGAGGTCATAAAGGAGAATAGCTCTAAAATTGGAGAAGTTCAGCACAATTTAGGGAAATATCAAAAGAGATTATCAAAAGACTTTGCCACTAGTGAAACTATCGACCGCAGTGACGGAGAGCTTCTGAAAGAAGTTAAGAACCTCAGAGCGACAATGGAAGGACTGAAGGGCCAGAGTTCGGTGTTAGATGCATCAACTTACGCTGAAGTCCTTAAGAAACCTCCAATAAATACCTCACAGAAGTTCTCCGTTATTGTGGGTTCAAATGACGAAAGAGATTCGGGCGCGGAAGTGATTGAGAAGATGCGCGGGGCGCTGGACGCGAAGAAAAGTGGATTGCAGGTAGAGAAACTTACCAAGATCAAGGACAAAAAGGTGGTCATCAGTTGCGCCAGCAAAAGAGAGTTGGAAGAAGCTACGGTGCGACTGAGGACCGCAAAATTGATAGTAGAGGAGGCCAAATTTAGAAAACCGCTTGTTATTTTCAAAAATGTACAAAGCTATAATACAGACGAAGACATTAAAATGGCCCTGACTACGCAGAATAAGTGCCTGTTGGAGGATTTGTCGGCCGACGACGCCGCTGTCGAGGTAAAATACAGGAGGAAGGCGAGGAATACCGCAGAGTGCCACGTAGTCCTCCAGGTTTCGCCTATTTTATGGCGGAGGCTCACGTCGGCCGGCAAAGTCTACATCGACCTTCAGCACGTGCTGGTGCAGGATCAGTCCCCTCTGGTGCAGTGCACGAGGTGCCTGGGCCTCGGACACGGGCGGAAGCTATGTACCGAGGATGCGGACCTATGCAATTACTGTGGTGGCCCGCATCACAAGGCCGAGTGCCCGCGGGTGGCCGAGGGGCAGGATCCCTCGTGTAAAAACTGTGCCAGGGCCAAAAATACGTCGACAAATCACACTGCATATAGCGATGCTTGCCCCGTGCGCAGAAAATGGGACGAATTGGCAAGAGCTGCCGTAGCCTATGGCTAGGATATTCCACTAGAACTACAAAAGAGCGATACCAGCGTACCCTAATATAAATAGCGCACCCTCACTTTCGAAATAGTACATAATAAATCAACAAATGCTAATGCAATGCTGGTGCATACTATACACAAACACATACACGAAGTAACAACTATAAAAAAATGCAAACACGAAACAAATAAACACTGCACAAATATACTTGCACAGACGGAATACAAACGTACATACATAAACACAAACTGCATCATACATACAATATTACCGCAACATACACAACACGTAAACTATATCACACGGATAGATGTATAACGTGTATATTAGATACACCTATACATAAAATAGTCCAATATATATACATACATACATGCACATACAATACAGAACGATAATATAAGACACATTCACAGATAAATAACTCACGAAACACAAATTCACTTTCAGTCATCGAAATGCGTATATTTGTATATTATTTATACACATATAGGCATATATACACACTAATACTTGTATACTTATACCCATTGGTACATAACATATGTTTAACATATGAATATGCACATAATATACACAATACATATAGACATAATATAATATACTAACACTGAAATATATATATATATATATACACACCCACAAACATGTATACATATAAACATATGGTTAACATATGAATATGCACATGATACATACAATACACATAGATTTTAATGACGCTGTAACATACATACATACATGCATACACATAAACAAACATAAAATACAAACCCGTATAGAACAATTATAGTCTAAAATTAATAAAATGAAATATTAATATCCTTATCAAATAAAACAAGATTAAATAAAACAATCAGTCGAAATAATAATATGCAAATACAAATTACATCAAGAGAAAAATATACAACTTAGCGAATAAATAACATACAATAACCCCGATGAAAACAATAAAAATGAAAACACGATAAAATAAAATTTCACTATCGAATTATAAACGTACAATATATATAAACAAATACATACATATAATATACATAAATAAATATATACTCGTATAAATAAAAATAATCAATCCAGTAAAATGAAACAGTAACATTCTCGTTAAATAGAATAAAACCAAATAAAACAAATTAATGGAAATATTACAATGTAGATATAAGAAATCATATAACATACATATATACATGCACCTAAACATACATACAACATACAAATGCACTTACATACCTGAATAGAACAATATTGAAGCCCGAAATTAGTAAAACAAAATGGCAAAATCCCGTTAATTAGAATAAAAATTGAATAAAATAAAATATTGGAGATATTAAAAATACAGATATAAAATAATTATATTACAGTATAAATTATGTAATAAATAAAGAACAGAAGTAAACATTTCATTTGAATGAAACTAATAATAATTAAAAAACGTCTGAATAAATTATCGTTCAGTTTTAAACCATATACAAATAGCATATAAACAAAACAAATACAATACAGACAATAGATAAATTATAATAAATAATAAACTACAACCTTAAATGACAACTTAGAATATACCTTTGCACATCAAAATAAATACAAAGACCTAAATAAAAATAGAAACAATAACATGCTATGCAATATTAAAACAGTACTGAGTATTTGAAACTAGAATGAAAGCAAAAAGAAGATTTAAAACAGAATGGTAAATAAATAAGTGGTATACACAATATCTAAAAAAGACGTATTAAACCATAATAAACAAATTGGAAATAAAACAAAAAGTACATACCTAGAATGTGCTGAAATTATCTGTTAAAGATAAGTTATAAAATTATATGCTAATGAAAGTCTTTGACCCTGTCAAGGGAGCTCACGAGCCGGGTCTCACACTGAGCCTGGATTTAAAAAAAAAAAAAAAAAAAAAAAACCTAACCTAACCTAACCTAACCTAACCTAACCTAACCTAACCTAACCTAACCTTTTTTTTTTTTTTTTTTTTTTTTTTTTTTTTTTTTTTTTTTTTTTTATTTTAGGTGGGCAAAAATGTCCTACCGCACACCCCGCTGCCCGGGGAGACAACGGGGTAGTGTGGGGCTCTCACCCACTAAAAACCCACCGTGCGCCCTCACCCGCCCTTGCTACGGCGGATCACGGGAACCGCGTCGTTTCTCCGCGATCCGCAGGCGGCAGCCCCTTCGGGCACCCTCTCTTGTGCGACGCCCCGCGCACTTGGGCGTCACACCTTCGCGGTAGGCTTCCGCGGACGGCAGGGTACTCCCCGACCCCACCGTCCGCAGCCTCGGCTAGGGCGGCATCAGGCGCAGGTAAGCGCGCGCACGCCGCCCCGCGCGCCGGCGGCGAATCGGGTCCGCGAAGGAGGATTCCTCCCGGGCCCTCTCCGCCGCCTCCTTCCGCGAGATGACAGCCTCGCAGAAGGCGGCGACCGCGGTCCAGGCCCTGTCACTGCCAACCATCGCTCGCGCAACGGCCGGCAGCGACAGGTCCACACCTATGACTGCAGCGAGTTCCCGGCGCTGCACATCCCAGGCCGGGCACGACTCGAGCGTGTGCTGCGCCGAGTCCTCGCCGCAGTCGCAGTGGTGACAGCCTGGGGTCGTCTCCCTCCTAGCGATCGTGTGCAGGTATTTGCCGAAGCAACCGTGCCCCGACAAAACCTGCACCAACCGGAAGGTGAGGACCCCGTGCTGCCGCCCTGCCCATTCTTCCAAGATCGGCTGGAGCGCCCCCACGGTCCAGAGACCAGCCCGGGGCGTCTCCAGCCGAGACCTCCACTTTAGGACGGTGGCGCGGCGGACATCTTCCCGCCACGCTGAGATTGCGCTTGGCGAGGGGCGGCTGCCCCCCAACCGCGCCGTCGACGCCCGCCGATAAACGTCGGCGAGCACTTCCGCCTCCAAATCCCACGGGGGGGTTCCGGCCAACGCGCAGGCTGCATCGCACGAGACCGTGCGGTACCCGCGTATTGCCCTGACCGCTACGACCCTCTGTGGACGCCACAGAAGGGCCCTATTGCGAGCGGCCAGGGACTCCGCCCACACGGGCGCGCCGTACAGTGCCATTGACCGTACTACCCCCGCGTAGAGTCGTCGACACGCGAGACTCGGTCCGCCCAAATTCGGCATCAGTCGCCCGAGGGCGGACGCCGTGCCGACGAGCTTTGGCGCAAGACGGCGGAAGTGCTCGTCGAAGTGCCACCGTCCATCCAACACCAGGCCCAGGTACTTGATGTGGGCCTGGATTGGAAAGCCCACACCGTTGACCGTTATCGAGGCGCCGGCGGGTGGGCCGCGTCGGGGCCCATGGAAGAGTAGGGCCTCCGACTTTTCAAGGGCCACCCTAAGCCCCAGCGCCTCGATCCGCCTGACCACCTCCGCGGTTCCTGAGGTGGCCAGCGTTGCCGCCTCCTCGAGGGTCCCGCCCCGGGCTGTGACGAGCGTATCGTCTGCGTAGCAAATTACGCCCAGCCCGGGGGGGAGCCGGCCACGGAGGACCCAGTCGTAGCCGATGTCCCACAAGAGCGGCCCTAGAACCGAACCCTGCGGGACGCCGCACGACATAGCCCTCCTTACAACGTCCCCTTCCCGGTCCACGAAGAGGACGCTGCGGCCGTCGAGGTAGTCCGCCACCAGCCGCCTTAGGTAGAGGGGCACTCCATGGTACCGGAGTGCCTCCTTGATGCAGCCGAATGGCAGACTATTGAAGGCGTTGGCGATGTCGAGCGACACCGCCAACAGCACTTCCCTCGAGGTGACGGCCTCCGCAGCCGCGGCCTTCAAGCGCAGGATGGCGTCGACCGTAGACCGACCCGCCCGAAATCCGAACTGGGCATCGGACAGGTCGGGGCCGACCGCACCTAGGTGCCGGACGATGCGGGCAGCGACTACCCGCTCGAGCAGTTTGCCCGCCTCGTCCAGCAACACGATGGGCCTGAAGGCCGCGACTGTATTCGGAGACCGTCCCGGCTTCGGCAGGAGCACGAGCTTCCCCTCCTTCCAGCAGTCAGGGAACCGTCCGGACACCAGGCAAGCGTCGAACAGTCCCCTGAGGCGGGGCTCTAGGTGGTCGAGGACCAGGGCCAGCACTCGGGCGGGAACCCCGTCCGGCCCGGGGGCGGCGCTTCTCCGCATACGCGCTGTCGCCGCCCCCATTTCCGTCGTCGTCACGGGCGGTACCTCCCCGTCGTCGGCCTCCCGGTCGTCATCTGGCGGAGCCATGACCGGGGGCGTGTGCACCGCCCGTGAAGGGAATAGTCCCTCAACCACCTCAGAGAGGAAGCCCGGCTGGAGGGTCTCCGTAAGGGGGGGGCCCTGGGCGCGGAGCTTGTTGAGCGCCGCGCGGTACGGGCGTCCCCAGGGGTCACGCTCGAGACCCTCCAGCATCTCCTGCCTTTTCGCTTCTTTGGCGCGACAGATGGCCAGCTTAAACGCGGCGCGCGCACTGTTGTACGCCGCATACAGCCGGCCCTCCCGCTCTTCATCGCGGATTCGGCGACGCCGGCTGCGGGTGTAGGACCTCCGGGCACGAATACAGGCCGCACGGAGGTCCGCCAGCTCCGGGGACCACCAGTAGACCCCCTTCCGTCGGGGCGGGCGCCGCACGCGGGGCATGGCCGCATCGCAGATCTGCGTAAGCATGCCGCGAATGCGGCCAGCCTCGGCGCCCACGTCTTCCGTCAGGGGGGGAGGCAGCCAAGATTGAAAAATGGCCGCCTCCACCAGCAGCTCCCGGTCGAGCCTACCCACAGCCCATCGCGGAAAAGCGGGAGTTCTGTCCGCCACGTGACCCCTGCTGGCGCCCTGAAGGGTCCGGGAGACCTCTATCTGAATGTATCTGTGGTCAGATAGGGTCTCGACCTCCTCCAGGACTCGCCAGCTCCTTACACGTGCGGCGACACCGGGGCTAGCGAACGAAAGGTCCACTATCGACCCGCCCCCGCGCCGCACGCACGTTAGGGCGGACCCTCGGTTTAGCAACACGAGGTCCGCCGCTTCCGCCCACTCTTGGACCGCCGCACCTCGGGCGTCCGTCCTGGGGGACCCCCACGCCGTTGATTTGGCGTTAAAGTCCCCCAGCACGAGCACAGGGCTCGGTGCCATACGCCGTATCGAGGTCTCCAGGTTGTGCAGGAAGACCTCGTAGGCCGCCAGACTACGATTGGGGGAGAAGTACACGCCGTACAACGTGACTCCTCCCCATTCGGCCGCCACATATCCCGTGCCCTTGTCTTTGACTGACAAGGGCGGGGAATGCGGCGCCGCCGACCCGACGACCGCCACGGAGCCATCCCCGCTACCCGCCCAATTGGGGCGATCGGGGACTATGTAGGGCTCCGCGGCTACGGCAACACCGATCGACCGCTCCGCCATGGATTGCAGGAAGAGGTCCTGCGCCCTGGCGGAGCGGCCGAGATTCCCTTGGAGGAGGATAGAGTCGTGGTCCATAAACTAGACCACGACATCCTCCTCCATGCGCTGCGGCGGTCCAGCCGCGCCGGGTTGGGCAGCCGGGGCCGATTGGCTGCCCACCCCCCTCTTAGGGCCTGACTTGGCCGGAGGCCTGCACCCCACCCGCCCCATGCAGTGGTTGGCGGGGCGGTTGCCCGCCGCACATGCGGGGCAGTGTGGAGTGGCAGTACAGGTCGCCGCCTGGTGCCCTGCCTGACCGCAGCGGAAGCAAAGCCCGCTGCAGTCAAAGCAGTTGGTGCACAGCGGCCGGGTGTGACCGACCGCCATGCACTTGTAGCACCTGGCAGGCCGGGGCTCCAACGCGGTTACCCGCGCGGCGCTCCAGCCCACCAGAAGTCTACCGGCGGCGACCAAATCTTTGGCCGCCGCGACAGGGCACGATACCCAGACGGCACCCACACCACCTGGACCTGGGCGAATGGTGCCCACCCGGACGGCGCTGCTGGGAGACCCGGTTTTCGAGGCGATTGCCTCCCGGATCTCTTCCGCCGTCACGGAATCGTCCAGCCCGGAAATGCGCAGTTCGGCGCACTTCACGGGTCTGGCGACCCGGACACCACTCTCAGCCGGGAACAGGCCCAGCAGCCTCGCGGCCATTGCATCGGCCGTCTTGGCGCCCTCTGGCCCCGGGTACTCGAATATCCGAGCACCTGTCCGGGCTTGCCGGGAGCGAGCGGAAACGTCCCCGAGGTCGGAGACGTTTATCTCCCGCCGGGCACGTTTCAAGACGGCCTCATATGTCAGGCCCTTTTCCTTGGCCTCAGGCAGCAGCGTGATAACAACCGCTGCTGTCTTCGGCACTTTCAATTTCCGCGACCTGCGCGACCTCTTTTTCTTATTTTGTCCGCCACCGGACTCACCCCTAGGAGGAGCATTAGGCGCCGCATCTCGGGCTGCGGCACCCTTGCGCTTCTTACCCCGGGAATTTCGCCCGCCGCCCACAGTCTGCCAGCCCTCGTCAGAGGGCACAGCGGTGCGGGGGGCAGAAGGTGCATCCCGGGACGCAGCTGCTTGAGCCTGTGAGGGCCCGGCAGTACCGGGCAGGGCCGGGAATTCTTCCCGACCCTGAGACTTCTTAGGCTTGGCGTTAGTTGGCTGCCCAGCCTTGGCGCCCTTTTTTAGTTTCGGGGTGCGTTCCAGTGGCGGCGCCGCCGCTGCCGCAGAGTATGAGGCCACGCGCCCACCCTGACATGGAAGCGGCGCTGGCGCCGAGGGTGCCGCAGCTCTCCTCTTATCTGCGGCGAGCGGCGGACGAACACGCGGCTCCGGTGGCAGCCGGGCGTTGAGGGCGCTGAACCGCGGGTCATAGACGGCTGCAACGCGGTCAATCACCCGGCGGAACAGCTCCTCTGACGCTTCGTCTGGTGGCGAGACAGCGCCCGAAGTGGCAGCCGAGGCCCTCGGGACAGCCTCAGGGAGCCCCAACTCGGCTCTCATACTGGCCATCCCAAGGCGCATTTCCTCCACAGTTGCCTCGAGGCGCAGATTCCGCGCCCCGAGCTCACCCACCTCCGCCTCCAGGCGCTCATTTCGCGCCACCAGCCGCTCCACCACGTCGGACAGCTCCGTGGCGGCATTCTTTAGGCACCTTATGAAGGTGCCTTTTAAATTTCTAGAGCCCGTGGCCACCGTGGTTATGATGGCCACGCTGTCCGTGGCTCTCTCAGCGATTTGGGCCGCTGATGGTGGCCCATTCTGGTCAATTGGGAGGCGGAGCTTGTCCGAGAGAACCGCTAAACGTTCCTCAGCCGTTTGCTCCGCCTCTGTCCTTCTTAAATTCAGCGTCTCGGCTCTGTTTGCCGAGACAGCACGAGGGACCGGCGTAACCGGTCTGTTTTTGCCTCGACCCCTTAGTGAAGATGTTATCTTCGGGGGAGGCATCTCCGTCGAGCTCCCATCGGACTCCGACGCAGCGCCCCCCTGAGACAGGGTGCGCTTGCGCCAGAACCGCGATGGGAGCGGCTCCACCACAACCGCGGCCTCTACCAGCCGCGGTGTCAAAGTTGTGGCACCTTCATTTAGGCCACCCTCCTCGGCGGCAGACATCTCGGCGGCTGACGTGCCAGCCGAGCTGCCCGTCGCCAAGTCGTCCCTGGATGACTGGGACCCAGTCTTCTTGCCCTTGCGGGACTTTTTGCCGCCGCGCGTTTTACGCGCAGCTGCACTAGTAGGGGCCGCATTTACAGCCGGACCCCTATCAGCTGAGGCGTCGGGATTTTCACCCAACTCTGTCAGTTTTATATTTTCTAAACAATTGTCCATGTTGTTCCCACGAGTGTGGGAGAAAGGAGGTCCACCCGGGCAGAGCTCCCAGTACCCGGGTAAGCGTACATTTGTAACCCAACACAGGGGGACCGCAGGTACCCTGGCTGGGGGCGCGCTCGAGACTGAACTACCCATCAGCCATGCATCTCCTCGCCGCGCGCCAGAACTTGAGATTCGGGGTAATTTTTTATAGAGGCTGTCTTCCTCGCGGTCCGGGCGATTAAGCCAAGACCCTCGTTCCTGTATGCCCGCGAGACGTAACCACAGACACGCGCTCAGGTTTACGATTTGGGACGGGGGGGGCCGCTGTGGCCCCACTGTCCCCCTTCTCCAGAGCCCGGTGAGCCAGTCTGGTCCCACCGACTCCGACGCCTGGTCTATCCGCCATGCCCTCTGCTGAGTCAGAGGGACACGCGGAGACCCGTCCTGTCCGGAATTTTAGCCGCCGGCGACTGCCGACGTTGCCCGGGGTGCACCACTAGGAGGTAAACCAGACAAATTAGCACCCCAACCTAACCTAACCTAACCTAACCTAACCATCTAACATTTTTTGGTTTTCTTGTTGGTATAGCGATTGTTTCGTGTTCTATTGACCTAAACTAGCTTAAATTTGACTAAATAAACAAGGGTGGTTAATTACAACCCCTAAAAATTTGACTTTTTATATAAAAATTTCTATACAAAAATTTTATTAAAATTTTCGAACTTTGCACCTATCCACTACCGGTAATTCTGCTTGCACGGTGGTGGTTCTTACCTTAGATTGTCCGCTGTTAACAGCCCTCTATTTTAACACCACATTTGTAGCAATATCTTATATAGTTTTTTAGTTATTTCGTAGTTTCTGTGAAAAAAACATACTTTTTGGCAAAATTTCATCAGTTTTATTAAGATAATTTCACTTTTTTCTATAGAGACCCTAGTGGTTTATCACACCATCGTGTAGGGCTCGTCAAGCCCTGTACGCCGATACCCCATTTGGGGGTGTTTGGAGACTTCCATCCCTTGTTTTTTCCCGCCGAACGCCTATTTTTTAACGAAAATTTAGTATATTTTTGCAGTTTCACATTAATAACTTCCCACAGTTGCAACATTCACTTTTCATTTTATTTTTACATTGTAGCTTATCAATAGAGGAATCTATAGACACCGCATTCGCCTCTCTGCCAGCACCCTAACACCTTAAAAAAACCTTCATAGTGACCTATAATAACTATATACCTACGTCACGCAAGTAGCAAAACTTACATAGGGGGTGCATATACGAAGAATTAACATCTAACATTTTTTGGTTTTCTTGTTGGTATAGCGATTGTTTCGTGTTCTATTGACCTAAACTAGCTTAAATTTGACTAAATAAACAAGGGTGGTTAATTACAACCCCTAAAAATTTGACTTTTTATATAAAAATTTCTATACAAAAATTTTATTAAAATTTTCGAACTTTGCACCTATCCACTACCGGTAATTCTGCTTGCACGGTGGTGGTTCTTACCTTAGATTGTCCGCTGTTAACAGCCCTCTATTTCAACACCACATTTGTAGCAATATCTTATATAGTTTTTTAGTTATTTCGTAGTTTCTGTGAAAAAACATACTTTTTGGCAAAATTTCATCAGTTTTATTAAGATAATTTCACTTTTTTCTATAGAGACCCTAGTGGTTTATCACACCATCGTGTAGGGCTCGTCAAGCCCTGTACGCCGATACCCCATTTGGGGGTGTTTGGAGACTTCCATCCCTTGTTTTTTCCCGCCGAACGCCTATTTTTTAACGAAAATTTAGTATATTTTTGCAGTTTCACATTAATAACTTCCCACAGTTGCAACATTCACTTTTCATTTTATTTTTACATTGTAGCTTATCAATAGAGGAATCTATAGACACCGCATTCGCCTCTCTGCCAGCACCCTAACACCTTAAAAAAACCTTCATAGTGACCTATAATAACTATATACCTACGTCACGCAAGTAGCAAAACTTACATAGGGGGTGCATATACGAAGAATTAACATCTAACATTTTTTGGTTTTCTTGTTGGTATAGCGATTGTTTCGTGTTCTATTGACCTAAACTAGCTTAAATTTGACTAAATAAACAAGGGTGGTTAATTACAACCCCTAAAAATTTGACTTTTTATATAAAAATTTCTATACAAAAATTTTATTAAAATTTTCGAACTTTGCACCTATCCACTACCGGTAATTCTGCTTGCACGGTGGTGGTTCTTACCTTAGATTGTTAACAGCCCTCTATTTCAACACCACATTTGTAGCAATATCTTATATAGTTTTTTTAGTTATTTCGTAGTTTCTGTGAAAAAACATACTTTTTGGCAAAATTTCATCAGTTTTATTAAGATAATTTCACTTTTTTCTATAGAGACCCTAGTGGTTTATCACACCATCGTGTAGGGCTCGTCAAGCCCTGTACGCCGATACCCCATTTGGGGGTGTCTGGAGACTTCCATCCCTTGTTTTTTGAATTTAGGGTTTAAATACCTAGATTTGAAGGGTATAGTATAAAGAAGAATAATATATTCCTCATTTTTTAAAATACAAATACAGCACAATAACAAAATAAGGCATATATATACAATATAGTTAAATAAAACAAATAAAATATATTAACAATACATTTATAATTATATTCACATACATCAAAAATATTGGCATAAAACATAATGTTGAACATATGAATGGCTAACTAAAATTTTAACTCAGAATTAGCAAATAATTAAGTATAAATAAACACACATACAAATATTCACCTAAACATTAATACTCATTTGCACACAACGCACACAAAACGAGACATTTAAAAAAATACAAATACATCACAATAATAAAGCAAAGTCATATACAATATAGTTATATAAAACAAATAATAAACTAATAACACATTTATATATTCATATTACACACACACACACTTTAAAAATATAGGCATTAAACATATGTTAAACATAAGAATGGCTAACTAAATCTTAACTCAGAATTGGCAAATAAATAAGCATAAATAAACACATACAAATATTTACATAAACATTAATACTCATAACAGTTTACACACAATGCACACAAAACGAGACATTTTAAAAATACAAATACATCACAATAATAAAGCAAAGTCATATACAATATAGTTATATAAAACAAATAATATAAACTAATAACACATCTATATATTCATATTACACACACACACACTTTAAAAATATTGGCATAAAACATATGTTAAACATATGAATAGGCTAACAAAATCTTAACACAGAATTGGTAAACAAATAAGCACCAATAAAAATTCAAATAATACAATACATACACACATATACAAATTTACACCGATAATACAACAGAAAAACAAAAACACTGACAATAAAATGAATATGTGGGTATAATAAAACATACACATATATCCATGTTAATGTACAAAATATACATATACACCTAAGTCACCAGCACAAACACACTTATAACTTATAATTAATCACATAGACATGATATAATAACTAAATATGAATAAACGCATTTAACATATTTGATAACATATATACATATAGTAAATAATAAAGTAATTAAATAAACAAATTTAACCGGATATAAAAAACTAGACAAATATTCAAAACGTATAATATTAAATCATACCATCTAAAATTAGTATATAAAACATACAAAAAGTATAAAGAATTAAAATAAATTAGTACTTTACCAATAAAAGTAAGACAAAGTAATATATTCAGGAATTCTACGCAGAAGTAAAGAAGACGGTAAATTATAAATAGGAAATATAATAACAAATTAGAATAGATTACATAAAATAGAAATATGATATCTGGTGTGGGAAACATAAGAAAATATATGCAAATCAAATCGAAATGGGAAAAGTAATAAGTAACTAGAATAAAATCAAATAAATAATATAAATCTGACATAACTTATCTAAGAAATATAACAATAAACAATAACAAACTAATAACTAATATAAAAATAAACGAATACTAAAATTGTATAATAAAACAATAACAAACCATATAACAAACGAAATCCAGCAAATTTGCATAACTTATGTATGAAATATAATTACAAATAATAACAACATAATATAAAAATATACTAAACTAAAAACTATAGTAAAATACTTAATACAAAATATGGTACAATAACAAATCCGGTAAATTCTTTTTTCTAAATAGATAAATGGATGAAGTTTCCAAACAGCCATAGAAGAGCTGTGACCATGTCACAGGAGACCGCAGCCCGAACGAATAATGTTCGGAATTAAAAAAAAAAAAAAAAAAAAACCTAACCTAACCTAACATTAGGCACCTCCAGAGCACTTCCCATCCCATCGCTCCTCTCATTGAACCTATCCCCACCGAGAGGGGTTAAGTCCCCACTAGTTCCCACACCCCTTCTACTTTTAAATCCTCGATCACCGCCCCACGAAACCTTTCCCCCCTTCACCCCCTCTATAAATTTACCTCACCCCCCCTTGGAATATCTTGGGCAATATCCATCTCAGAACACCCGAGTTTGGGCTCGTTCGAATTGGGAGAGTCTAAACCATCTTTTGGCCCCGCCAGAATTCCCACTTTTGAGCCCCATACCGAGGTACCAATCCCTTCAACCCTATTTCTCAAATCTCCTCACCTCTCACTCCTTCTGCTTTGATCCTGGCCATACAAACAAGAGAAAGGCTAAATTTTCATCCACTGGGGACCAATCACCACCTATCCCCATACAGCCAAAATCAAGCCCGGGCACATTGGGCACATTAGGCACCTCCAGAGCACTTACCATCCCATCGCTCCTCTCATTGAACCTATCCCCACCTAGAGGGGTTAAATCCCCACCAGTTCCCACACCACCACTACTTTTCTATCCTAAATCACCGCCCCACGAAACCTTTCCCCCCTTCACCCCCTCTATAAACTTACCTCACCCCCCCTTGGTATATCTCACTCAATATTTATCTCAGAATACCCGAGTTTGGGCTCACTCAAATCGGGAAAGCCTAAACTATCTTTTGGCCCCACCAGAATTCCCACTTTCGCGCCCCACAACGAGATACCAATCCCCACCTCCCTATTTCTCACATCTTCGCAACTTTCGCCCCTTCAACTTTGATCCTGCCCGAGCAAATAATAGAAAGGCTAAATTTTCATCCACTGGGGACCAATCACCACCTATTCCCATACAGCCAAAATCAAACTCGGGCACACTAATACCCTTACCACTTTTCTATCCTCGACTGCCGCCCCACGAAACCTTCCCTCACCACACCCCCTCTATAAATTTACCTCTCCCCCCCTTGAAATATCTTAGTCAATATCCCTCTCAAAACACCCGAGTTTGGGCTCAATCAAATCAGGAGAGTCAATACTATCTTTTGACCCCACCGCTATTCCATTTTTCTAGCCCCACATCAAGATATTTCCTCTTCCTTGTCCAATTCTTACTAATCCTAACTCCTTCATCTTACTCATACACAAAACCCTGCCTACTTCTAATATTGCCACCCCTACTTATCCCTCAAAACCACCTCTATTCCGCGGGCACACGCCGGACCTACGAAGACCCATCCAAAGGACAGGCACAGCCCATCACCAAGAAAAGCACTGTCGCACCGAGTGACACCAACCACTCCAGTACCATCTGCATACTCGCGCTAAATAAAGAAAAGAAAGTAAACAACATGTCTTTAAGCACCGCCTCAAAAGCGCCAAAGAAGAATGAGAAGAAGTCACCCATCCCTCCGCCTCCATCTTCTTTGAAGTCAGGAAGGTCGTTGAGGGAGAAGGTTCTGACCAAGGCTTCTATCGCAAAAACAACTATAAGCGAGGAAACCGATGGAACATACGCAATTATGCCAACTACACCATCTGAGGAGGCCTTGGACAAAATCCAACTTTGGGAACACAATGACACACCACCTTGCAACATTATAACAGACGATGAGTTATCTGAAACTTCCACCATCGAGTCGGGTGTGTCAGAAATCGGACGGCCCAGTCTCTTGCTAATGACCAATAAGAGGCTGGGTATAGAAATGGATATGGCCACCAAGACAGCAAACGAACTCTTGCTGCAAGGAAAAGAAGCCCTGGAGACTCTCAGTAACATGAAAAAAGATAACAAGACCATAGCCTTGAACTGTTTGCAGTCCCTATACGAAATTGTGCTGTCGCTATCGGACTCCAGGTCAAGGCACAAACATAACCTGGAGAGGGAACGATCGAGACACGCCCAGGAATTGGTGCGCGTAGAAAGGGCGCATAATAGGCAAATGACTGAGCTGAACAACAAGCTCGGTGAAGCCTTAAAAACGGCACAAAAGGGGATCGAACAAAACTTGCAAGAAGCCCAAAACATCCGAAAGTGGCTAGAGTTCGAGACGACTACGCCTCATCAGGAAATCAAAGAGATAAAAAATATCACAAAAGACGCCGGAAAGCGGCTTCATGAACTGTCAACGAATTTCTCAAAAGTGACAGAAAAAGGCATGGCGCTTGACCAACTAAAACCCGTCATCATCGAAACACAGAAAATTACATCAACCATCAGAGAACTGCACAGTCAAAATGACGCGCTGAGAAAAACTCTGGAACGAGTTCAAAATACAGCAGGGGAGATCTACAGAGTAACATCCTCCTCTGCGGACCAACTAAAGAACAGCATCAGCGGTGTTATTGAAAAAACAAGTTCAGAAATAGAAAACGGCAAACATACATATGAGGAAATTAAATCAGCCCTAACTGAGGTAAAATCGGCACTAACAACATCCACTGCCCCTCAGCCAGTTGACATTGGTAAACACCTGGTCCCAATAAACGAGCGATTGAAAGCAATGACATCGGAGCTCAAAGGTATTAGGGAAGAGACCATCGCAGCCCCAAAGCCGGGTGTAAGCCTAGATGCCGAATTAAAACTGGCTGCGATAACCCAACAGTCAACCGGTAATAAAACGTACGCAGCGGCCGCTAAAGAAAAAAGGCCTATAATCCGACCCCAAAACACCCACACGCTGATTATCTCCAGTACGGACAAGACCAAAACCGGAGACAATGTAATAGACCAAATAAGAACGGCACTAGACCCCAAAACCACCGGGGCCAGGGTGGATAGGGTGAAGAAAGGCAAAAACCAGAAAGTGATAATCACTTGCAACACCAAAGACGACCTTGCTTTAGTGGAAACCCGGTTAAAAAGTAACAAAGAACTCAAGGCAGAAATTGCCAAAACCAATAACCCTCTGATAATTATTAAAGATGTTCTCTCCTACCACACAGATAGCGACATCGTGGAACATATTCTCGCACAAAATAAGCATCTCCTGAATGATGTAAACAAAAATGAGCGCATCGTCAAAGTCCGGTACAGGAAGAGGGCACGTAACAACCTAGAGTGCCACCCGGTCCTGGAGGTTTCCCCGAAAATCCACAAAAACCTCCTAGAAGCGGGGAAAATCTACATCGGCCTGCAACGCCGACCAGTTGCAGACCACTCCCCACTTGTACAATGCATAAGATGCCTGGCCTACGGGCACACTAAAGCACTGTGCAAAGAAGAAAAGGACCGGTGTAGCTATTGCGGGAAAAACCACAAGTGGGAAGAATGCCCAAGCAGAATCGCAAAAAAACCACCAGCATGTATTAACTGTCTTAACAGTTCTAAACCACCCGGAGCATCTGCAGATGCAGCACATCATGCATACAGTGAAGAGTGCCCGGAAAGACATAAATGGGATAATATAGCGAGGTCCAAAATAACCTACCTCTGCTAAGGGCACCTCAGGGCTAAACAATCATAACCCCTATCAGATGAAAATCAACATCGTTCAAGCCAATCTCCAAAGATCAAAACTGGCAACTGCCGAATTACTGCAGACGGTCAAGGAGAAAGGAGTGCAAATAGCCCTAGTTCAAGAACCCTACGTGGGCAACACCGGTGTCTTAAAAGAGCACCCTGGTACCAAAACCATCCAGTGCACACTAAACCGTCAGAAATCCAACAAAGCAGCTATCATTATCTTCGGTGAAACGCTGGAAACCATCCATGATCCACAACTGGTAACGGAAACCGAAGCAGCGGTATTAATTAAAGCCGGGCATTTTACCCTGGGACTGGTCTCAGTTTACCTGGAGGGGGACCAAAACATCGAGCCCTACATAAAAAGAATCAAAGCCACCATAAAGAAACTACCAACGCCCAATATTATAGTCGCAGGTGACGTTAACGCCTGGAGCTACTGGTGGGGAAGCACCTCCGAAGACCAGCGAGGAGCCACATATGTATCGTTTCTAGATGAAATGGAACTTCATATTCTGAATAAAGGATACACACCTACGTTCGAAACTAACAGGAGAGGCAGGCTTTATACAAGTATTATCGATGTAACGACTTGCAGTCAGCCCCTGCTAGGCAGAATAGAGGACTGGAAAGTAGACCGCAGTCTCACAACATCCGACCACAACGCCATAACCTTCGCGTTACGCCTAGACAAACCACTAGAGCCACTGCGGCCACCAACAACGCGAAGGTATAACACCAAAAAAGCCAAATGGTCGAAGTTCAAAGACCTCTTCAAGGGCCAATTAGCAGGAACAAGCATCACTTCGGAACGCATAGCCGACATCAGAAATGCCCAAGAATTGGAGAAACTAATAACCATCTACACTACGGCAATACATGAAGCCTGTAAGTCCTCTATTCCGAAGATAGGAACTAGGAAAAAGAACTCCACCCCACCATGGTGGTCCAAAGAATTAGAAGAACTTAAAAAGAATACTCTCAGACTAAAGAGGCGAATAAAAAATGCGGTACCTATCAGAAAAGAGCACGTCATAAATGAGTAATTACGTGCAAAACAGCTATATGTCACCTAGGCAGAATGGGCACAAACGCAGAGTTGGAAACAGTTCTGTAACAAACAAGAAAAGGAGAGCATGTGGGACAGCGTATATCGAGTAATCAGACAAACATCTAAAAGACAGGAGGATGCCTTACTAAGAGATATCAATGGCAAAACCCTGAGTCCAGAAAAGTCTGCTAGACTCTTGGCCACCACCTTTTACCCGGACGACTCGATAGACAACGAAACACCATACCATACCCATATTCGCCAAAGTATCGTCTCCCAGCTAGACGGACTACAGATAGACGACCCACCATTCACGTCCCAGGAGTTAGAAAAGGTGCTTTCAACAATGAATCCAAAAAAAGCACCGGGGCCAGATGGATTAACAGCTGACATCTGCAATGAAGCCATACACGCAGATAGGGAAGTCTTTTTGGCAATATCTAACAAATGCCTATCATTATCACATTTCCCCTCGCAATGGAAAAAAGCCCATGTGGTGATCATCAAGAAACCTGGCAAGGAAGACTATACTCAACCAAAATCATACAGACCCATCGGCCTCCTATCAGTACTTGGGAAAATAGTAGAAAAAATGATGGTGGGTCGAATTCAATTTCATATCCTTCCAACTCTCAATGAAAACCAGTATGGCTTCATGCCGCAACGTGGGACCGAAGATGCCCTCTATGACTTAACACAGCACATTAGAAATGAGATTAACCTTAAGAAAATTGTGCTCGTGATATCATTAGACATAGAGGGCGCCTTCGACAACGCGTGGTGGCCTGCCCTGAAACATCAACTGGTACACAAAAAATGCCCCAGAAACATCTACAACATGGTATGCTCATATCTACAAGACCGCAAAATCAACATCAACTACGCCAGAGCAACACATGAGAAACATACAACAAAGGGTTGTGTCCAAGGCTCCATCGGCGGTCCAACCTTTTGGAATATAATTTTGGACTCGTTGCTACAAAAACTTTCTGGCGATGGAACGCGATGCCAAGCGTTCGCAGATGACGTAGTTTTAACATTTTCAGGGTTCTTCACAGCCGATATCACAAGGGAGGCAAACCAGACTCTACAAACAGTAGTAGAATGGGGCATCCAAAACAAACTCAGCTTCGCTCCGCATAAAACCTACGCGATGTTGCTTACCAAAAAGCTGAAGTTTGACACCCCCATAATACATATGTCTGGGAAACCTATTACCTTAGTAGACAACATCAAGATCTTAGGCCTCAACATTAACAACAGTCTTACCTTTACTACCCATGTAGATCATATCTGCAAAAAGGCTGCCTCAATATACAAACAGCTATCCTGCGCAGCAAAGGTGACTTGGGGTCTAAATGGAGAAATTGTAAGGACCATCTACGTCGCGGTCATTGAGCCCATCATAACCTATGCGGCAAGCGTGTGGGCTCCAGCCGTAGAGCTGGAATACAATAGAACTAAACTCAACTCAATCCAGAGGAGCTTTGCCCTAAAAATCTGCAAAGCATATAGAACGGTCTCTTTAACATCCTCACTCGCCCTCACAGGTCTTTTACCATTAGACCTGAGAATACAAGAAACGGCAACCTTGTATCTTGTCAAAAAAGGCCACTCTCAGGACTACCTACCTCCAGGTAAAGAGTTAGAGCAAAAAATAAAATTTAAAAATCTACCCCATCCCTCCAAGCTCAACAAAATCACATATGAGCTGCTCGAAAACATGGATCAAGCCACCAAATCAACCCATCAAATCTCCGGACCCGAGATCTATACAGATGGAAGTAAGATTGAAGGGAAAACAGGAGCAGCTCTAACCTGGTGGGAGGAGGGCAGGGAAATGCATTACTCACTCTTCAGTCTTGAGCCCTTCTGCACAGTTTTTCAATCAGAGCTCTACGCCATCCATAGAGCAGTAGAGAAAGTCAAAAACAGTAGTGTATCTACAGCCAATATCCTAAGTGACTCAAGATCTTCACTAGACCTTCTCATGAACACCTTCAACATTACCTCTCTTACAAAGACCATAAGAGAGGATTTACAAACAATAACAGCAGAAGGAAGGAACATCAGGCTGTTCTGGCTAAGAGCACATGCGGGGACCGTCGGCAACGAGCGAGCCGATGAGTTAGCCAAAAAAGCTGCACTATTGAGCACGTCGACCACCAACTACAATAAAGTGCCACTGTCATACGTAAAACGGGAGATCCGCAAGGAATCTACCAAATTATGGCAGGACAGATACGAAGCCTCCACTACAGGGGAAGTCACCAAGAAATTCCTCCCAGATGTGTCGAACATTTATCGTCTGGTGAGAACTATAAAATTGACACCAACCCTAGTACAGGTCTTAACAGGCCATGGGGGAATCGCAGCATATTTACATCGGTTTAAGCTGAAAAGCAGTCCAGGTTGTGAATGTGACGATAACATCAGTGAAACCATATGGCACATCTTATTCGACTGCCCGCGCTATCTGGCAGAGCGCACAGAGCTCGAAATCCAAATTGGCACAAAAATATCTGAGACCAACATTCAAAAAATAATGACAGGTACTGACACGAGATCTCCATTCCTGGCATTTGCGGAGAAGATCTTCCGCAAAGCTACAATAAGGAACAGCACCAGGAGTTCTTCACAAATACCAATAACTCAACCACCCAATCTACAACTAACACCACCTACGAGTTCTGCCATCACCCCACCAAGAATTACACACTCAACACCTATAGAACAACTATTGCAAAATGGGGAAACGGGAGCACCGGGACTGAGGACCAGAGGGGTGGCACTATTTATGTCTAAAAACTTTGAACGCCTAGGAATCAGCTTCTGCTACGTCGATAGCAAGAACAGGGTATCCATATCACCAGGATTAGCTGTGCTTCTAAAAGGCAGCACTAGCAGAACAACAATAAAATATAAAAAATACAACACCTTCAGCAAACTGGAAATAGCCAATTCTACATGTCGGCTAGTGCGTGTGCGCAATAAATCAATATTACTTTTCGATAGGCAAGAGGATACTACCCACTTTGCTCAAGCTAGCAAGCTGCTCTCCAACATAGCAGAGGTTAGCAACAATGTAACCATCCCAAAAATAATTAGTGTGGACGCAATGGCAGTGGGATTCGACAAAGGAGAAGTCGCAGACTACATAGGGTGCATTAGGGCCTCTGAACATCATGAGGTCGTAGTGTATGAAAACAGAGGCCAGGATCTCAGCTACCTTCTACCACTTCAACCACCACCAATTCCTGCGACCAACAGCCAAAACGACTTACCCCCTATTGGAACTCAAAACCCCACTCCAAGCGGATCGGAAAGACTACAGCAGGAACTTGACAATAAACGTGTCGGAAATAAAAACAACACAGCAGGACACCAGCAAAAGAAAAAAGGGAAAATGAAGGCACTCCTCAGCACTCTCCTGGCGAAAACACACAGTACTTCAAAGGAGGCAAAGCGCCACGAGAGACAAATAATAGCAACTGAGGCCTTCATCAGCAACCATCCCCACCAGAAACCTAAACAACAGCAAACAATCCGAACCAAAGCCGACATGGGATTAATCCAAGAACCTGCCTACAATGAGGTTAATAGACCAGTGGACATAATCATCAACGCATTTCTTGAGTATAAGGCAATAATAACAGCCACAAAACAAATTAAAGCCTTAATCTGCAGCAAAATACTTCAAGCATTCGCCCACCAGAATGAGGAGTTGCTTAAGGTTAGACTCGAGGAGGCCAAGGCCACAATCTACAATAATGAAACCTCCGAGGTCATAAGGGGACTAAACATCACTTCCCATATGGCAGCCTATAACGCCACAGATGGCTTCGTAACACTTGATGAAGCTGAGACCAGACAGTCAGGAGTAATTACATTCTCGACCCCAGCCAATGATCCAATCGTCGTAACAGCTCAGTTTACAGAGATATGGCTAGAAGACAAAATTCTTGCCAGAGCACAAAAACCCCCGACCCCATCGATAAATGGGAGCTACCAACTACTATCACCAAAGTAAACGGCGTTCCAGGATGTGGGAAAACAACTTGGATTGTAAATAACTTCGACGCGGAAAATGATATTGTAGTTACCACCACCATAGAGGCCCAAAAAGATCTGAAGGACAAAATCTCATGTCGACTGGGAGCAGACGCTGCCACAAAAATTTATACCATGGCATCAATCTTGGCGAATGGAATCAAAGCAAAAGCAAGGAGTCAATGCCAAAGGCTACTAGCAGATGAGGCACTGATGAACCACTTTGGCTCCATCATCATGATTACGCGCATCGTTGGGGCAGGAGAATTACTTCTCATCGGCGATGTCAACCAGCTTCCCTTCATCGACAGAGACAACCTATTCAGGCTTCAATACCATCGCCCAACTTTAATACCACACATTAGCCAGGAATTGTTGTGTACACACAGGAGCCCAATGGACGTAGCATATGCCTTACAAGACATCTACAATGGCATATACTCGTCAAGTAAAGTGGTCAAGTCTCTTACCATCACAAACTATACCGGAGCTATAATACCAAAGGCCCTACCTAACACCCTTTACCTGTTTCACACCCAAGCAGAAAAAGAGACTTTCAAAAATGAAGGCTATGGCTCTGGCGACGGATCACGTATCCTCACTATCCACGAGGCTCAGGGACTAAGCAACAACACAGTGCTCATTATCCAAACGAAGAAAACACCACTTATACTACACAACAGCGTCTCACATGCAGTAGTCGCAATATCACGACACACAAGCAACTGCACATACTTTACAGACATAAGTGACGACGCCCTATGCAAATTCATGAACAAAGCGATCGAAAAGGACACAAAAAGCATTGAAGAACACAACCGAAAAATGGCTATCAAAAACAGAGACTACAACATAATTATAAATAATCCTCAACCACAACCATAAGTTACCAAATCAAAACAGAACTAATTGGCAACAACGTCACCAACCAAGCGAAATTAGACAAACTTCAACTACTTAATATAATGCTTCTTTCCCATAATGGGACAAAAACATCCTGTAGAAACAGTGACACACATACACACACAAACACAACATACACGCACACATACACATACACACACAGAAACACAACTCACACACTCACAAATCGGATGAAGACAATATTTTTATATTCATAGCTTTCTTCAGATTACAGTGCAGGATACTATTCCTGAAATGTAATTTGAAGAAGCGTAACCTAGCGCGGGTTAATTAGATTAGGGTAAAATATTTACAAGGGAGCAAAACCTTTAAAGTAATAATTAAACAAATAAATTAACAAAGGCATAGACTAACCTACCTACCTACCTACCTACCTACCTACCTACCTACCTACCTACCTACCTACCTACCTACCTACCTACCTACCTACCTACCTACCTACCTACCTACCTACCTACCTACCTACCTACCTACCTACCTACCTACCTACCTACCTACCTACCTACCTACCTACCTACCTACCTACCTGACACCACGACAGCGTGGTTGCAAAGTGAAAATGTATTGTGCTAAGCATGTCAAATGCTAAGAATATATATAAAATATATCTAAATAAATAAAACTAGACATACTTGCATGATTTGATGATGACAAGTTGATTTGTTTTGTAAAGCGTCGCCACGCTAACAGCCATTTTGTACAGCTTCGTGTACTCCTTGTTACGTCAAGAATCAATAAAAAAAGGACCAATTCTGAAAATTACTTTATAAAATGACCCCGTGTGAAAACACTGCAACTCGCAGGAATAAGAATAAAATAGGTAGGTAGTTATACTTTAACGCTAGCGCAACTTGCCGACAATCGCCCTCCGCCCGCACCCCGTTGTGTATTATACCTAATTGTCCCGTTTAAAGGGGTCAATTTTTTCTTGGCCCATTAGAAAACGTTGCATTTAATGATGGCATTATACTCTAAAATAATAGCTCGTTTATTAATGTTTTTTCCCAAAAGTTCAAGTATAAACGAAACCGGAATATGAAATCTATAAATAATTGTAATAGTATTGATTTTAAATAAACTAATAATGGACCTACATGTTACTTCCATGAAACTAATCTTCCATATAAAAGGTTACACGCATAAATAATTAGTGTAAAGGAAAATCGGGGTAGTTCAAATTGAAAAAAATCATATTCAAATACGCATGTAGTAAATAAATAATATCGCCATTAAAGGCGAAATTTAATATTATAAGGCGAAATTTAATATTATATATTAATTAAACTGAATTTAACTGTATTTAAAATATTTGAATTACATTTTTGAGAATGTTTTTGTTATGATAAATGTAATGTGTGTTCATCCCCCTATTTCTAGAACAGTACCATGCATTATTTTGTTTAATTACAAGCGTGCTGCTTCTACTTCACGTCCCTGTATTTTTAGATTATGTGTAAATACATCTCGATTTTTTTTTTGACGAATATAATGATAGTGAATGAGGGAAAAAGATGAGCAAAGAATCGTGACAAGTGGAAATTGTGGTCTCTGCCTACCTTATCATGGTGATCATGTTCTCTTTAATTAAATAGCGCAACTCCATCGAGTTAGGGCTCGTTTGAATTGTCTTGACTAGTACCCCAAACCTAGATGATATCAAGGGTCTGATGATGGAGCTGGAAGGTGGCCATAGGACTCCGTTAAAAAAAGACATAACCCATAAAGAGTAGGCTCGTATGATTCATCTTGACGAGTACTTTCTTTGTAAATGGCATCCAAGGTTTGATGACGGAGCTGGAAGGTGACCACAGTAACTCTGTAATGAAACGACGAAACCCCATTGAGTTTGGAATCGTTTGATTCGTCTTGACGAGTATTTTGTCTCTAGATGGTATTCAGGGTCTGATGATAGAGCTGGAAGGAGGGTACTCGATAATTAAAAGTCGCGACCTATCGACTTAGCCGATTGAAACGCGTTAGACTCCCGGAAGTCTCGGCTCAATGACCTCGACAATTGATAAAAAAGTCCAAAATAATCTCCAACGCTTGCAATAAGAGTGAACATCGCAAAAAAAAAGGGCCGGGCCGCGCGCGCGGTCACAAATAAATTTGGCGCTAAAAATTTATTTCCTACTCCTTAACTTTCAATGCTATCTACTCTAAAATTTTTGCCCGATACAGTCTGTTCATTCTATAAGCTGTTCATGATTTTTGCCTAAGCCTATATATACTGTATCAACGAGAAATAAATCCCAAACGTAAACGTCAGCCAGTTGCGTCTATGGACTCGAACGGGACGGTAATAAAGTCGAGATTTCAACGCGAAAGTGAAATAAAATTAAAGTTTGTGAAAAGTTTTCGCTTTATAAAGTCAGTGTTATTATAATAATTAGTGGATAGTGTTTTAGTGCATAAAATAGTTATTATACTTGACAATAAACATGGATTTTTCAACAACGGGTAAGTATTTTTATTTTTAGATTTTTTTAGAAAAATACAGCCACCCGTTGCGGCGCGTGGCCTCTCGCGGCGCCGCGTGGCCTTGGCGCGCTATTGGCCGGCACGTGTAAGACTCCCGGGAGTCTTACGCTCGTTTAGAACTTGTTGAAATAATAATAAATAATAATCCTGTCAGGTGATAGGTTAGGGCTAGTTTGAGTTATCTTGTATAGTACCATAGTCCTAGATGATATTCAGGGTCTGATAATGGAGCCGGATGGCCATAGGCACTATGCTATAAGGCGCTTCAATCACATCAACTTTGGAATCGTTTAATTCGTTTTGACAAATACTTCGGCCCTAGATGATATCCAGGGAGGGCCTGATGATAATGATTTATGTCCATATCCGTTATTTTATACGTGATAATTTTATACAAGCACATTGAAAAAGTTATGATCATTTTACTACTAGGTACTCATTATTTCTAAGAAATAATTTCGGTGTTTTCACACCTGGTAGACGTCCCGTGACGTCTTATTTTTTTTTCTTTTTTGTGTGTTATATAAAGACTCGTAGGTCTACGACTCCATTATGACGGAACGGTATTCCAATGTGGAACTAGTGGAAATGGTTCACCTGTACGCTATCTGCGGTGATAGTCTACGGAGGGCTGTAGATATGTTTGCTGATATGTTCCCAAACAGTCCACGTCCATCACGGGAAGTAATGCTGGCTGCAACGCAACGGTTAAGAGATTACGGCCAGTTTAGTGTCCCTCGCCATGCTCAAGGACGCGGGAATGTGACTCTCGGTAGAACTACAAGAACAAATACTAGAATATTTTGAGACAGAACCACGTGCTAGTACCCGGGACGCTGGTCATCGTTTTAGTGTTCATCACACTACTGTCTGGCATCTACTGAGACGGAATCAACAGCATCCATTCGATTTTAGAGCTGCTCAAGATCTGCACCCCACCGACAATGCAGCCAGGCTAAGCTTTTGTCATTGGGTGCTCCAAAATCTTGATGCCAACGCATTGTGGACAGACGAAAGCTTATTTACGCGTGTTGGAAATTACATTGTTCACAACGAACACTGGTGGGCACATCGCGAACATAATCGAAAAAATAAAGTTTTTTACGTAAGCCTACATAAACTGTATCAATAAGAAATAAATCCCAAATGTAAACGTCAACCAATTGCGTCTATGGACTCGAACCGCATAGTAATAGACGAGATTTTAACGCGAAGAGTGAAATAAAATTAAAGTTTGTGTAAATTTCTTGTTTTTACTGTCAGTGTTATTACAATAATCAGTGGATAGTGTTTTTAAGTGTTTTAGTGCATAAAATAGTTATTATACTTCACAATAAACATGGATTTTTCAACAAAGGGTAAGTAGTTTTTATTTTTAGAATTGTTTTAGCGCAAATTGTCCACCCGTTTCGGGGCGCGGCCTCGCGTGGCTTTGGCGCCTGCCACGCACCCGGCTGGCACGTGTAAGACTCCCGGGAGGACTCCTTACACGTTTAGAAGTTATTTAGATAATCTAATAAAATAATAGGAGTATCAATGAGTTAACTACATAGCTAGGTAGGTAAGTAGGTAATAAGCTACGATGCTTTTTCTGTGGTCAAGTCAGTTACGAAATTTCACGCCAAAACTTACAGCTGTTTAGTGCGAGTCTTAGGTGAATGAACTGTGTTGTTGCGTCATTTTATGACGATCATGTTAAATAAAAGATGCGGGTATAACCATATAACTCTCTGAACTGTAATTATTTCAATAAATCATTACTGAATTAGGTCTAATTCCATCATTTAAAGACAGTAACTCGATCTAATCTTTTAATACAATTAATCCACAATAGTTCAAACTAAGAAGGTCAACTACAAATTGCACTAAGGCTAATTTGAGCTGAAGATAATAATTGATTCGTTTTCACAAATTAATTATCCAAAGAGTCAAGGATAAGCCAGTAGCTGAGTACTAGTGTAATGTGCCACGCCAGAGCCAAGATTGCCTTAGAAGTGGTCGCTCAGACCATTTTATACAGATCAAGTAGTGGGGAGATTGAAAGAATTGAATGGTGCGCTTGTTCACGTCATCGTATCTTAACACTTGTGTCGTTTACAACATTTTTGCTAGTACGACGGTGCAGGCGCCGTCATATAGTAAAGAATATTTTCTTTGTAATAGCTCAGAACGGTGCGAATCAAATGGATTTTTCGAATATTGAAAGTCACATGAAAATGTATGGAATATTGTTGTTAACTATTGGTTTAATACTTTTGGTAATGATCGTGAGTGGCTAGCCATGACGCCTGTCGCCACCCACGTGACAACATCGCGACTGCCTACGACGAGTTAGATATAATAGGATACGCGAGAATTTTGTTGATAGTGATTACTTCGGTGTGATCAGTAGTTTGTATTAAATATTGTTTTTTTACGAATGTAATGATAGGGTGACCATAAGTGTTGTGTAAGTGAAAGTTTTATGGTACCTAATAATTATTTTTGTAATAAGTATTTTTAAAGTTTAACTTTCAAGTAAATAAATTAATAAGTATTTTTAGAGATTTTAAAGTTAGTAATAACTATTTTTGAAATTTGTGTCAAAATTTGGGGATTGTAGTATAGGGACATGTAAGTACGAATGAGGTTAGTTATATCAGCAGTTTAGCGTACAAGCGAGAAGAATGTCAGGCGCTCGGCCAGTTACTGCGCACTGGCCAGCTCGTAACTTGTGTGTTAGAGACGGTATCCAGGAGATGCAGGTTCGAATCCTGCTCGTGACTGTTATTTTCGATTTCACATTTTTCACTTTGTGTTTAAAGAGTATATTGCTAAATTACAGCAACGTGTTAAATGGTGTTCCTGTAAGGATAATCTACAGACAGGTTGTTTGGTGGTTGTCAAAGAAGATAACCTTCCACCCCTCAAATGGAGGCTAGGACGAGTCGTAGCAATTCATCATGGAGCAGATGGCGTTGTCCGTGTGGTTGACATCAAGACAACTAATGGTATTCTCCGCAGGGCTTTTAATAAAATATGTCCTTTGCCCGTTATATCCAGCTCTGGTTGACAGCAGCGCTTTCAACGCCCGGGGGTATGTTCAAGCGCCTGCGCAATTAGTAAAAGCAAAAGTGTATCGAACATAAAACTTTCGTTATTTTCTAGGTTCAATCATATGTTGTCATTGTTCTGTTTTTTACTACTTGTATTGCGCTGTGTTATTACACACCAGTTGTTTTCCAAACCTCTTGATTTTTTATTTTAAATATCACCTTTACGTATCAACAATAACGGAGTTTCTTAATCCATCAATACCTGCTGCTTTATCGTTATCTAGTTTTGATACAATATCGCCAACTTCATATAATATATATCGGTTGGCTGCATAAAAAAAGGAATTTTTATACTGTTTCGAAGGTTTTATTTGTGAAGCAAGAGTCTCCTGTGAGACTTTTAAACTGCTAAGTGTTGCATCTGCTAGTTTTTCTCCTATAGTTGCAAAAAGGCTGTGTTATTATTTCCTCTTTTAGTTGTTGTCATGTTCATACCGAACAATGCAATTGCTTGGTCAGTTACATCAGAATTGCAAACTACACCTTTAACCAAACTAACCGATTTAAGGGATTTAACAAGACTGTGATCTATACAACTACCATGCGTTGGTAACGTAATCGCAGGTCATTTCAGGTTGTCATGTTCTGCAATAGTACACAAGTATTCTAATGAGGGGTCACTGGGATTGTTATTAGTAGATAGTAAATCAATATTTTAATGTCTCCTGCAGTTAGCAAATTTGAATTATGCGTGTCCTCTAAGATACGGCGTAAGGAATATATAAATCGTTCACATTTTTTTAAAACTGGTGGGCGATAAATCCAAGGATTATAATTATATTGGGAATTTCTATTCGTAAGCAGTTTGCGTCATCAATAAGAGGTAATCGTGGCATTCCAGATGTCTCTTACATAAATCACTACACCACTATTTTGATTTATTATTTTAGACGTATGGTACGATATCCCCACTGGTTTGTTGTATTACTGAGACTGAGGCTTTACTTAACCAGCATTCTGTTAGAATAATGCAATCACATTTGAAATTTAAACGTTTCGGAATAACAAGAAATCTATCAACATTTTTATTGAGGCTACGTATATTAAATGACAGTACTTTAAAATTAAATTCACTTGTTAGAATATTGCTCAGCTTCTTCTATATGGTAGCAGTTTATATGTAACGAGTCGATGTTCTGAACTATGTCATCATGGGCCATATATAAATAAATATAAATTCAAAAATAAGACACATCATTATCATCAGGGAATTATCAAACTGCCACCTATAGGTAATATTAAGCAATACTCTGATTTATTTGATATAAATACAACAGAAGTTTTTAAAGAGTAATACACTAAAGCAACTATATAAATGATGTAAAAGTAGAGTTAATTAATTTGGCGCGAGATTGTTTAATTCCATAAGAAACGAAAGGCTTATGTTGTATAGGTATACAGTATTATACAGGTGTATAATGTGTACCTGGGTAGTATTAGAGTGATAACAGAAAAGTATGAAAGTATAAACGACCATTAATAATAAGAATAAAGTAAATAGTAAGTATATGCATACAGAAATAGTGTATTCATAACGAGTATTAAGGGTCTACAATACCTCAGCCTGAATTCAAATTTGGCCCCTCTTTCCCTTTTTGGATAAACGTAGAGTAAATGTATGTATTTTTTTTACAGGATATAAGTTTTTTTTAATATTACTGTTTATATTTTCTTATATTTTTTTTATATTTTTATACATTAACCTACATTATTGACGTTTTAGTAGGGATGCTTATTTTTTTTTTTAAGTAAATATAGGCTATGTTACGCAAAGATAATGTAATTTTCTAATGGCGAAAGAGTTTTTTAAATCAGTTCAGTAGTTTTAGAGGATATTCGTTAGAAAAATACAAATCTTTATGATACATACTAGCGGCTAGCGGCCCGTCCTTCTTCGCACGGTCTACATCTATTTTTATACATTTTGGGATAAACGTAAAGTAAATGTTTCTTTATGCAAGACATCTATTTATAGTAATAAATATAGCCTATGTCATTTATATACATCATACACAAATACAAATCTTTCCTCTTTATAATAATAAAGTAAAATAATATGCCATTGGATATTGCCCTATAATAGTTGAAATCGCCTTTTTACAATCTTGATTTTATGTACAATACTGAAGCTATAAAGTTGGTAAGTGGGTGGCGCAAACACGATTACATAAAATTTACTCGATAGAAAATAAATACAAAGATGCCTCCAAAATTATATATAAACCCGAAATACTCATTCTGAAAAAATTATGATCTAAACCAAAAGCAGGGTTAATGCGTTTTTAATTTTAAAAATTATTTTTTTTCCCGTAAAAAGGAAAAACCTAAGCTGTTGAGCAAGTCATGTGTCCCCCGTCCTACCCTCCATTCACTCTCTCTTCAGCTTTCGACTTGCGAGGCTGTCGCTCGTAGTGAGTATACGACGTGACGGGGCTAGGGGTAGTAGCTTTTTGTGAGAGACGCCAATCATGGGTGATAAGCGCCGTAGTAAAAAAAATACTTTGGAAAATCCAAAAGTACACGCCTCATAATCTTCATTTTTCACAATAAAATAGACAAGTAACTAATAATGTGTCTATAGAAATAGTTCTAACGAAATAAGGATAGCACTGGTTTTAGTGTCGCGCCGAACGTAAATATTCACTATTTTTTTGTTTATTTAATAACAAAAATATTTTTTTTTAAAAAAGATAACCGCCTTCAAATGCATCCGGGAAGTAAAAAGCAGTAAATAATTGGTCTTTAGATACGATTTCCGTGCTAGACACCTTTTTTTTTTTTTTTTTTGTTAAGGCGGGAAAAAATGTTCCTAACCGCACACCCCGTCGTTCGGGGCAACGAACAGGGTAGTGTGGGGCCTGCACCCACTAAAGAAACCCGCCGTGTGCCGTCTCTCCGCCTTTATTGGCGGGCCACTGGAACTGTGTTACATTCCTTCGGTGGTCCGCCGGCGGTTTACCCTTTCGGGTACCCTCTACTGAGCGACGCATCCGCAGAGGAGCGTCGCACCTTCGCGGGAGGCCTTGCGGGTGGCGGACGTTCCCCGGTCCATCCACCCGCAGCCTCAGCTAGGGCGGCATGAGGCGCAAGTACCTGCGCCTACGCCGCCCCAGTCGCTGGCGGCGGCTTGGGTCAGCGGAAGAATCCTCCTCCCTAGCCCTCTCCGCCGCTTCCTTCCGCGAGATAACCTCCTCGCAGAAGGCAGCGACCGCGGCCCAATTCCTGTCGCTGCCAAGCATCGCTCTGACAACGCTTGGCAGCCAGAGGTCCCCCCCTATTTCCGCGACGAGTTCACGGCGCTGCTCGGCCCAAGCCGGGCAGGACTCGAGCGTGTGGCGCGCCGTGTCCTCGTCACAGCCGCAGTGGTGACAGCCCGGAGTCGCTTCCCTCCTTGCGACTTTGTGCAGATATCTGCCGAAGCAACCGTGCCCCGACAGCACCTGCACCAGTCGGAAGGTAAGGACTCCGTGCTGTCGCCCCACCCATTCCTCCAGCACCGGCTGGAGTGCCCCTACAGTCCAAAGACCGGCCCGGGGCGCCTCCAACCGCGCCCTCCATCTAACCATGGCAGCTCGGCGGGCGTCGCCCTGCCACCTGGCCCCCTCCCTGAGTAGGGGGCGTCCGCCCCCCTCTCGTTCTTGCGACGCCTGCCGATACACCTCGGCGAGCACCTCCGCCTCCAAGTCCCACGGAGGGATTCCGGCCAACGCGCAGGCTGCCTCCGTCGATACCGTGCGGTACCCTCGTATGACCCTGGACGCGACTACTCTCTGTGGCCTCCACAGAAGAGCCCTGTTCAGTGCGTCCAGGGACTCCGCCCACACGGGTGCGCCGTAAAGCGCCATCGACCGGACTCCGTGCTAGACACCTACTGATGTGTTTGAAGCCGGTGCCAATTCCAAAAGTATCAAAAACAATTCATAATAAATACCTACTTAGATAACATTAAAAATATTTTGGCACCGGCTTCAAACATATCAGTAGGTGTCTAGCACGGAAATCGTATCTAAATACCAATTATTTACTGCTTTTTAGTTCCTGGATGCATTTGAAGGCGGTTTTTCTTCTTTAAAAAAGAAAATTTTATTTTACGAACCTAAAGTAAGTACTTGGCTTCCACAATGCACCGCCATCCCGTTCGGTCTTGAGCTTCACGCTTTAATTCACTCCAAGTCTTCCCTATGTTCTTCGCCTCTGCGATGATCGTCCGCCGCCAGGTTTGCTTTGGGTGGCCACGCTTACGCTTTCCTTGGGGATTCCAGTCTAGGGCTTGCCTCGGTATGTGATTAGGGTCCCTTCGGAGCGTGTGGCCGATCCAGTTCCACTTGCAGCGTTTGATCTGCTGGTCGATCGGGGTCTCATTGCAGCGTTCCCACAGTTCTATATTTGAGATTTTCTCGGGCCAGTCAACACCAAGAACACGGCGAAGACAGCGGTTGATGGAGACCTGGAGCCGGTGCGAGATGTACTTATTAACCTTCCACGTCTCACATCCATACAGCAACACAGATTTCACGTTGGACCGGAATATCTTCAGCTTAACTCTCCTAGTCAGCTTCCGTGATTGCCATACAGGGCGCAGCTGTGCGAAGGTTGCTTTTGCCTTGGCGATTCTCGAAGCAATGTCCTCTTCGGTCCCTCCAGTTTCCGACACTACGCTACCGAGGTAAGTGAATTTGTGGACCCTTTCCACAGCCTCTGTACCAATGAGCAACGGCTAAGAGCTTGTCGCCCCGCACCTCATTTCCTGGGTCTTCTGGGTGTTGATTTTCAGTCCCATCTCCTTTGCCTCTCGTTGTAGGTCGTCCAGCTTGGCTTGCATATCGGTTCTTGTGTGACTCAGCAGGCATAAGTCATCGGCATAATCCAGGTCTTCCAAGACGCTGGATAGTTCCCACTCTATGCCGCGACGCTTGTTACATATTGTATTGCTCATGATGCCATCGAGAACAACAAGAAATAGGAGAGGTGGGAGAAGACACCCCTGTCGTACGCCCGCATGTACCGGTATATCCTCCGAGACGAGGCCGTCGTGTGTGACTCTACAGGAATACTTCCCGCAGATGGCCTTGATCATATTGGTAATTTTCTCGGGGACCCAAATTTCACGCAATCGGTCCCATATGCAACAACAGCTCAGCGTATCGAAGGCTTTTTCAAAGTCCACGAAGGTCAAATAAATTTCCCTCTGCCATTCTGATGCCTGTTCGAGGATTATGCGCAAGGTATTGATCTGGTCCGTACACGATCGGTTGGGTCGGAAACCAGCTTGTTCTTTGCGAAGAAGAGGTTCAACGGCCCTCGATAATCTGTTAGGATAATCTTGCACAGCACCTTAGACGGGATCGAGAGCAAGGTAATGCCTCTTCAATTGCCACATTCACT
>CAOCTI010000012.1:0-2500 GCA_948253155.1 Leucoma salicis
GGTTCTATTTTGTTGGTTTTCAGAACTCCGAGGTAATGATTAATAGGGATAACTGGGGGCATTCGTATTGCGACGTTAGAGGTGAAATTCTTGGATCGTCGCAAGACGAACATCAGCGAAAGCATTTGCCAAAGGTGTTTTCATCAATCAAGAACGAAAGTTAGAGGTTCGAAGGCGATTAGATACCGCCCTAGTTCTAACCGTAAATATGTCATCTAGCGATCCGCCGACGTTACTACAATGGCTCGGCGGGCAGCTTCCGGGAAACCAAAGATTTTGGACTCCGGGGGGAGTATGGTTGCAAAGCTGAAACTTAAAGGAATTGACGGAAGGGCACCACCAGGAGTGGAGCCTGCGGCTTAATTTGACTCAACACGGGAAATCTCACCAGGCCCGGACACCGGAAGGATTGACAGATTAACAGCTCTTTCTTGATTCGGTGGGTGGTGGTGCATGGCCGTTCTTAGTTGGTGGAGCGATTTGTCTGGTTAATTCCGGTAACGAACGAGACTCTAGCCTGCTAAATAGGCGTCGTCATCTAGGTGTGCGTGATTTCGGTCGCGCAACTCACTGGCGACGTATTAAAATTCTTCTTAGAGGGACCGGCGGCTTCGAGCCGCACGAGATTGGCCGCACGAGATTGAGCAATAACAGGTCTGTGATGCCCTTAGATGTCCTGGGCCGCACGCGCGCTACACTGAAGGAATCAGCATGTTCTCCCTGGCCTAGAGGCCCGGGCAACCCGCTGAAACTCCTTCGTGCTGGGGATTGGGGTTTGCAATTATCCCCCATAAACGAGGAATTCCTAGTAAGCGCGAGTCATAAGCTCGCGTTGATTACGTCCCTGCCCTTTGTACACACCGCCCGTCGCTACTACCGATTGAATGATTTAGTGAGGTCTTCGGACCGACACGCGGTGGCTTCACGGCCGTCGGCGTTGCTGGGAAGTTGACCAAACTTGATCATTTAGAGGAAGTAAAAGTCGTAACAAGGTTTCCGTAGGGGAACCTGCGGAAGGATCATTAACGTTCGTTTGCAACGCCCGCCGCATTGCGCGTAGCGAGTGTTTAAAAGCGACTATGTTATATATCCGAGACAATAAACACAAAACCACGGCGTCGTCCCCCCCCTCCCTCGTCGTCGTCGTCGTCGTCGTCGTCGTCGTCGTCGTCGTATCGATACGATGGACGATGGACAATGATGATACGATGATTGATAATCGGGGGATGGAGGGAGAGATGATAGAGTGGACAGAGAGATGTCGATGAGACTGCCGTCAAGCTTTTTCCCGCCCACCTCGTGTGCGTGTGGGACTGCGTTTGTAGGCGTCGAAGATATCGCGTCGCGTCTTCAGTATCGTTCAACGTAGACTGGTATAAAAATCCGCACCACGAGTTGCAACGGGACGCGTTCGTTAAAAGTTCACACAGTGCATGCGCCGCGCACGCTCTCTAGCACCGTCGTGTGCTTTTTCACATCATCAACAGCGGTAGATGTGTCACGCGCGGTGTTGCGTGCGCGTGCGCGTGTATTATAATTTTGACAATCGGCACACATGTGTACGTAGTACAATATACTGCTTGCACACGTGTTGTTGTTTAAAAACTTTTATTAATGAAACTTAAAAACACATGAAAAACCATTACCCTGGACGGTGGATCACTTGGCTCGCGGGTCGATGAAGAACGCAGTTAACTGCGCGTCATAGTGTGAACTGCAGGACACATTTGAACATCGACATTTCGAACGCACATTGCGGTCCGTGGAGACACATCCAGGACCACTCCTGTCTGAGGGCCGGCTGTATAAATATAATATGCCACATTGCGCGTCGTCCACCTGTGTGGACGGCAAGCATTTGACCGTTCTGCGCCGTGCCTTGTGCACGCGCGGTCGGTCCAAATATATAACCGAATGTATGCAATATCACATTAATGACCATGCGATATTTTAACTGATCAGACTGTGCGATGCGCGTTAGCGCGCGCTGCCGTCGACTCTTCGCGCGTTCGCCGTCCTCTTTTGTTGGGGGATTGTGACAGTGAGCGTCGTGAGCAGCGTTCGCGCGCCGCCGTTGCCGTGACTGGTCGTACAAAAGTTATCTCGTCGGCGTGTGTCGTGTATCAGATATTGTTGTACATAACGCGCGCGCGCGCGCGCGCCATATACGTGTATATGTGTGTGTGCGCGCGTATGTTGTGTAGGCGGACTCGACGTCCGAAGAGCGCATCGACGCCGTCGTCGTTATCGTCGTTATTAAAAAAAACGTCGTAGCGGTTGCGTCGTCGTAACGCTGACGGATATCGCGTCTGCCTCATTTTTTTATCGTTGGCCTCAGATCAGGGAGGATCACCCGCCGAATTTAAGCATATTAGTAAGCGGAGGAAAAGAAACTAACTAGGATTTCCTTAGTAGCGGCGAGCGAACAGGAATGAAGCCCAGCACTGAATCCCGCCGTTGTCAAGGCGGCGGGAGATGTGGTGTTCGGGAGGTTCCGCTT
>CAOCTI010000012.1:5000-32500 GCA_948253155.1 Leucoma salicis
AAGCGCGGGTAAACGGCGGGAGTAACTATGACTCTCTTAAGGTAGCCAAATGCCTCGTCATCTAATTAGTGACGCGCATGAATGGATTAACGAGATTCCCACTGTCCCTATCTACTTCGTAGAGAACGGACGTGTTTCGCGGTGCGCTCTGCCTATTATTCTCTCTACTTATTAGTGGAATAGTGTTATTGGCTATTGGCTTATTATCGGTGCCTCCTTGTCTCGCACGGGCGAGGTGCCATAAGTGGCCGCGGCCATCTTGTCAAGTGACGGAGAAGGAACATCCTGTCAAGTGCAGTGGGACGGTGCCTCCTTGTCTTACTCAGGGAGACGACCATAAGACCCCGCGGCCATCTTGGGAAGAAGAGGACCGAGTGAGTGTCTTGACATTATACTGGCGAGTGACAGTGTCACCTTGGCATTTCATGCGACATTGATGGATGACATTTGTGACATAGTGTCAGGTGCTGTCGCTTGTTGACGTAACCTGCTGTGTGGCGTTGACGTGTCAGGCGGTCGATGTCAATGTCACTCTGACATTTGACAACTGACATCTCCGGCGGTGCGTTCCGTTGCACGGTCGGCCCATATACAAGGTGTACGGTATACCATTTTGAATTATATACAAGGTGTTCGTATCTTGTACAGTGAATTTAAGTGTTTTTACAGTGCGACAGAGACGCCTATAGGGTCTAGTGCTACTCATTAGGTGCGATAGTGACGCTATACCGGTGGTGTTAGCAACATTAACTTTAGAATCGCTTACTTCTTTTTATTGTTCTTTTTTTTTTTTTTTTCTCTATATTTATTTATATCAGTTGCCGTGACAACTACGCCTGAATCATGGCGGATGAGGAGCGCGAACGGGAGCGGCTCCTACTCGAACAGGATATGTTGAGGCGTGAAGAGGAGCTGTCGGCTCTAATTGACTTACAGAAGGAGCGTGGGTTCACACCCAGGGCCTCCTTGGCCAGGACCCCTCCAAGTGGTTTCAGCTCGGCGCAGGTACACCTAATGGACCTTAGGAGTTCGGGTGAATCCCCAGCAGAAGCGCAGCAATCGGCCCCCAAACGGCCTCTTTCCTCCCCGGAGGAAATTCAAGAGAGTGTGCGTAGGCGTGTGAAGCAGACTTCTGCGTGCAGACGAGTGGATGCTCCCCCCCTTGGGGGAATCCTCACCTCGGAGACAGAGAAGCTTAGTGATGCACCTGCTGAGTCCCCCCTGGTTGCCCCGTGCGAAGGCAACTCCATGGCACTTTCAGCCAATGGCTTGCTGTTCGATAAGGTTCAAGTGGCGATTAGGGGCATCATGGATGCCGTTCGTGCTGGCTCCTCAAGGCTGAACAAGACCGAAATAGCTACCATTGGTGCTCTAAGCAGTGAGGTGCTTGCTGCTGTTGCCACCCTCAACATTCGGCTGGCTGAAGCGGAGATTGGCCTATCGCGTGTTTCATCTGCTCCTCCCCAGATGGGGACTATGAGGGAAGGCAAAGTCTCCTACGCGGATAAGCTTAAGTGTAGGCGGGCGGAACTATTAAAACCCGTAGACCAGGGTCCCGTAATTGCAATCTACCCCAGCAATACGGATACGGCACCTAAAACGGCTGTTGAAACAAAGGCTGCCCTAAAGGCAGCACTCAAGCCTACGGCTATGGGTCTGCAAGTTAGCACCCTTAGGCGGGTTGGTAACGCCGGGGTCATTTTAAGGACAACCACCAAGGAGGCAGCTGACAAAATTAGGAGCGCGGTTCCTCCTTCCCTTCGAGTGGCGGAACCCAAGGCCCGTCGCCCATTGGTTGCCCTGTATAATATTGATGGTGACCCGTCGGAGGAGGAGCTCCGGGTTGCTCTTATGGAGCAGAACTTGAAAGGCAACTCTACTTGGACGAGTGAAGCAATCCAGAACTCATGCCGGATAGCGTTTAAGAAGGGCAGGAAGGATGCGCCCAGGGTCACTGTCGTCCTGGAATGCAGCCCTGACCTGCGGGACGAGCTGATCCGCAGGGATGTCATCTATATTGGTTGGCAAGCTATTCGGCCATTTGATTATATAAACGCCACCTGCTGCCTCAAGTGCCAGCAGTATGGGCACATTGAGCGGTACTGCAGGGCAGCATCAGCCACCTGTGGCAAGTGCGGTACGAGTGGCCATCGGGCGGCTGAGTGCTCTGAATCCTTCACTCGGTGTGCTACCTGCCATAAATTTGGTAAATCAGGCTCCGAAAACCACCGCACCTCTAGCTCAGAGTGCCCCGCGCGCAAGCATGCAGAGGAGCGCCTTCTCAATTCTACCGTATATGGATAGAGATCCCATGTCATCTAGAGGATCAATTGTGTGTGGCCAGCTTAATTTAGAGCGCTCGAAGATGGCCACGCGGGAGTTGCCCGCTATTGCGTCGTCCCTAGGCCTGGACCTTGTAATGGTTCAGGAACCATACCTAGAGGATAATATCCTGAAGGGCGTCCCGGATGCAGAGGCGGGAATTTATCTTGTTAGGCGGGACTGGGGCTGCACATTGATGACCCATCTGTGCAACAAATACTGCACGGTCCTCCAAGTCCAATCCAATGCCTCCACATTTGTTTTCGTCTCGGCTTATTTCAAATACGCCCTGCCTATAGACGTACACCTTGTCCACCTGGACAGAGTGTTGGACGAGCTGCGCGGGCGTAGCGTTATCATTGGGGTGGACAGTAATGCCCACTCACCTATGTGGTTCTGCAGATACAACCAGTACACAGGCAGGGGACCATTAATAGACTACAAGAGGTTCCGGATGGAGGATTTCATCAACAGCCGCCAACTGTATATAAATAATATGGAAGGACAGCCATTTACGTTTGCGACTGCTAATGGGGAATCAAACATTGATCTCACATTGACTACTCGAGGCGTTACCGTTAGCTCTTGGATGGTGCATCAGAATTTGAGTGTTAGCGACCATAGGCTCATCACATTCAATGTGGAGCCCCCCAACTCCAGAAGCCCTGTGGAGCAGGCAGCTTATGATTGTTGCCCGGTGGAGTACCGGGACCGATCGGTGGATTGGTCCATGTTCCGGTCTACAGTCAATGTGAGAATGGGCTCTATGACATGGGATAAGCCTGCGTCCGAAGTATGTGAGCAGTTTACGGAAGTGATAGCTAAGTCTGCGGGGCTTTGTTTAGGTATGAGGAAAGGGCGGAAGAAGGACAAGGGCTATGAATGGTGGTCTCCTCGTTTAGAGGAGCTCAGGCGTGAATATGCACGAAAGAGACGAATTTGGCAAGGCATGCGTAGGAGAGGTGGGCCGAGTGAAGATATTGCACGACAGGCCATGAAGGCGACGCGTGGTAGGTATAGAAGGGCGATGGAGGAGGCTGAGCTTCGTTTCTTCCGCAAGATTGCGGACTCAGGCAATAGTGACCCATGGGGTCCTGCGTACCGCTGCGCTAGTGGGAGATTTAGGCCTCCCTCCAATGTCGTCAATGGTACATACTACGCTGGTCACTTTTCGGGTTCGGTGAGGGAAGCCATGGACAGCTTGATGTGTGCTCTATGTCCGGATGATGATACGTCTCGTGACTCGGCTTTTCACGGCCGTGTACGCGTAATGGCTACGCTTGTACCATCGGGTGAAGATGCAGCCCCTCTATCGGAGAGGGATCTGAGGGGACTAGTCATGGCTCTGCCTAACACTGCTCCTGGATTGGATGGTCTTAATGCGAGAATTTTGAAGAACGTGTGGTCTGCTGCCAGCTCGGAGTTCACCCAGGTTATGGCTAGATGTGTGCAAGAGGGAGTGTTTCCGACAGTATGGAAGGCGGGAAAGCTGCTGGTCATGCCCAAGGGTAACGACCGGCTGCTCTCAGACCCAAAGGCCTATCGACCAATTACCCTGCTTCCGGTACTTGGCAAAATTCTGGAGCGTATAATTTTACAGTGCGCCCCACGGATCACGGTGGGCATTTCTGATTATCAGCATGGGTTCACTCGGGGTAGGTCGACGGTGTCCGCTTTACGGACAATTTTGGACACGGCCAATGGGGGGGACGCGAAGTACGTTCAAGCCATATTTCTAGATATTTCGGGAGCCTTCGACAACGCCTGGTGGCCGATGATCTTGGTCAAGGTGAAGAGGGGGGGTTGTCCACCAAACATCTACCGGATGCTGGTGGACTACTTCACTCAACGCCGGGTAGGCCTCTTCGTCGGGGATCAGGTGATGTGGAAGGCTGCCACCATGGGATGTCCTCAAGGCTCGGTGCTGGGACCAGCGCTATGGAACATTCTTATGGACGACTTGTTGAGATTACCGCTACCACCGGGAGCTAGTTTAGTAGCATATGCGGACGATGTGACCATCTTGATCGGGGCGCAGTCCCGGGCAGGCATTGAGGCGAAAGCGGAGAGTGTCCTGCAGATGGTCAGTGATTGGGGGCACCGAAATAGGCTAGACTTTGCTCCGGCAAAGTCATGCACAATGACCCTCAGGGGGCGACTGCAGCGACCGCCTGTCATTAGGATGGGAGGCGCTTCGATCCGGAGTGTTACCGAAAATATAGTACTTGGAGTGGTTATTGACAACTCTCTGTCCTTCGCGCGGCATGCAGCTTCAATAGGAGAACGTTCGGCCAAGTGTTTCGGGAAAATGTCAAGGGTATCGGCCAGTTCCTGGGGTGTAAGGTACAATGCCCTTAAGGTGCTGTAACGTGGCACGTTCGTGGCCACGTTGACGTATGCCGCTGCGATATGGTACCAGCGTGCGTCACTGCACGTTGTTCGGAGTGCGCTTTTGCGGACTCAGCGGCCCGCCCTAACTTTGCTTACGAAGGCGTACCGGTCGTCCAGTACTGCCGCTTTACCAGTTCTCGCGGGGGTGCTGCCGGCCGACCTTGAGGTTGCCCTTGCTGGTAGGTCCTACATGGAGTGTAGCAATCGCGCTTCCAAAGCGGAACGGGGGGCTGGTAGGAAGGCTATTTTGCAAGAGATCCTGGATACCTGGCAACGCAGGTGGGAAAACGAATCATCGGGACGTGAGATATATCGTTTCTTTCCGGACGTGGCGGTTCGAATTGGGGCAACCTGGGTCGAACCGGACTATGAAACTTCCCAGATCCTTCTCGGTCATGGATGTTTCCGAAAGCGACTGTATGAAATGAAGCTTGGAGATGTGAAGGAATGCTTTTGTGGCATGGATGATGAAGATCTGCACCATGTATTGTGGTGCTGCCCACTGTATGAAGAGATTCGGAGCGAAATGTTGGTAGGGATTGTTAGACAGGAGTCGGGTCCGGTCTACTACCCGGACCTGGTTTCTACTCCGGGAAACTTTCTTCGGCTGAAGACCTTTGCGCACCGCTGGCACAAGATGCGTAAGGAGATAGAGATTGGCGCTCGGGACAGTCAACCTGTTCTGTGACGTTACCCCCCCCTTATAGAGGGGAATTCAACAAAGGGACGGATTAGGATGACTCTGAATGAGCAAATAACTTGTCGGGAGTCAAGAAGTGCGCGTGGGAAAGAGCGTGAGAGCAAGTACCGCGTGCACCTCCCAAAGCATTTCGCCCAGTATGACCGTAAGGTTGGTATGGGCATGGGTGGAGGAGGGTTGTCCCTATCTACTATCTAGCGAAACCACAGCCAAGGGAACGGGCTTGGGAGAATCAGCGGGGAAAGAAGACCCTGTTGAGCTTGACTCTAGTCTGGCATTGTAAGGAGACATGAGAGGTGTAGCATAAGTGGGAGATCGTTCGCGCGATCGTCGCTGAAAAACCACTACTTTCATTGTTTCATTACTTACTCGGTTGGGCGGAAGCGGTGCGCGGTCGATGAACAATCGGCGGGCGCACGGTGTTTCGTTCCAAGCGTGCAGAGTGGCGACGTGGCGGCAACGCTCGTCGCCGTACAACTCCCGCGTGATCCGGTTCGAGGACACTGCCAGGCGGGTAGTTTGACTGGGGCGGTACATCTGTCAAAGAATAACGCAGGTGTCCTAAGGCCAGCTCAGCGAGGACAGAAACCTCGCGTGGAGCAAAAGGGCAAAAGCTGGCTTGATCCAGATGTTCAGTACGCATAGGGACTGCGAAAGCACGGCCTATCGATCCTTTAGTATAAAGAGTTTTTAGCAAGAGGTGCCAGAAAAGTTACCACAGGGATAACTGGCTTGTGGCAGCCAAGCGTTCATAGCGACGTTGCTTTTTGATCCTTCGATGTCGGCTCTTCCTATCATTGCGAAGCAAAATTCGCCAAGCGTTGGATTGTTCACCCATCAAAAGGGAACGTGAGCTGGGTTTAGACCGTCGTGAGACAGGTTAGTTTTACCCTACTGATGGCTTGTCGTTGCGATAGTAATACTGCTCAGTACGAGAGGAACCGCAGTTTCGGACATTTGGTTCATGCACTCGGCCGAGCGGCCGGTGGTGCGAAGCTACCATCCGCGGGATTATGCCTGAACGCCTCTAAGGCCGAAGCCAGCCTAGCCGAATCCGGCAAGGATATGCTCAATGTGGAGCCCCGAGAGTCGGGAGGCTCTAAACAATGTGACTTTACTAGTCGCGCTTCACCACGTGAGGTGCGACGTCGAAGCCCATTTGGATCGCGGAGATCGATGCTGTCCGTTTAACGCGTGCATCACGGCTCCGAAGGTCCGAATCTACCTCAGTTCGATGTCGGGGCTCGGAATAGTCTGTAGACGACTTCCGTTCCTGGCGGGGTGTTGTGCTCGGTAGAGCAGCGTCGTGCTGCGATCTGTTGAGACTCAGCCCTACGCCAGGTGATTCGTCCGAGGACGATGACTTGACGAACTGCGCACACGAGACGTTCGTTCAAGCGTTATTCGTGTGTGTGTAATTTATATGTAATGTAAATTATATCACGAATGTTTTGAGCGACGCATTAGTGCGTGTTTGGAGTTATTATTAAGTAGAAGAGAATATTACAAGTCTCGGTGAGAGAGAAGGAGGAGCGAGCGCTTGCGCGCGAGCGACTGGCGTTTACAGGTTTTTAATACACGAACAGGTAGACGTCTACGGGCACACACGCGCCATCGTCGCCGCGCCGCACAACATTAATACACGAATCATAGGTGATGGACGACGACACGACACACAACACAACATTAAAATAATAACACGGGCAATATAAAAAACATTGGTACTCACCTCCGTCGCGCGTCTGTCTTCAATCTGCAAAGCCCCCGCCAGTAGTCGTTCCTGTAAGTAACATAAGTAATATACAATCAATCGTACGTGGGAAGTACGTTCTCACAAACACTGATGTTGTCGACGATTTAATATTATTTAACATTTATAATATTTTTTTTCTTTTTAAATGTCAAGATAATATAGAATGCAAAAAAAAAAAAAAAAACTTATATATTTTATGTAAGTAGGTTCGTTGGGAAATATACTATTATTTCCAAATCACAATCTAAAATCTGCTCTGCAAGTTGAAAAAAGTATTAGTTTAAAAAGGAAAAAAAAAAAAAAAAAAACCTAACTAACCTAACATAACGGATGGCACGTTTGATGGGTGCATGCATATTTGGATAAGCTTAAAAAGAAAAGGACAAAAAAAAAATCTAGCTGACCTAACATAACGGTGGGCACGTTTGGGCACGGATGATGGATGCACATTTGATTTTTCCCGCTCTGCTGCCAAAAAATAATACGTCGTCGTCGTCGTCGTCGTAGAGAAAAAATAATACAAAAATCTGCTGCAAATTAGAAAAAGTATTAGTTTAAAAAGGGAAAAAAAAAAAAAACCTAACTAACCTAACATAACGGAGGGCATAACATAACGTTTGATGGGTGGTAATAATTGTCGACGATTTACAATATATCAAAATAATAGTAATTGACCTTTATGTTATTCTTTTTCTTTTTGATAATGTCAAGATAATATAGAATGCAAACTATATCAACAGAGTTTTTGTTGTGATATATATTTTATGTAAGTAGGTTCGTTGGGAAATACTATTATTTCCAAATCACAATCTATCTATAATCGAAAAACTAAAATCTGCTCTGCAAGTTGGAAAAAGTATTAGTTTAAAAAGGAAAAAAAAAAAAAAAACCTAACCAACCTAACATAACGGACGGAGGGCACGTTTGATGGGTGCATGCATATTTGGATAAGCTTAAAAAGAAAAGAAAGAAAAAAACCTAGCTGACCTAACATAACGGTGGGCACGTTTGGGCACGGATGATGGATGCACATTTGATTTTTCCCGCTCTGCTGCCAAAAAATAATACACGAACCTAGCCCGGTTGTGCTCCGCCAAAAATCTGCAAAGTAAAAAAAAAAATTGAAAAATAATAATAATAAAAAAAAAAATGATACCTAACGGTGGGCACGTCTGGGCACGATGATGATGGATGCATGATTGATATGATGATATTGATATGCTTCCCTCCTCCATCACACTTTACCCACCGGAGCCGTGCATCTGACACTAACCATACTGTATGACAGCGATCGTCACTTGTTTCAATGTTGACAGTTGACGTTTGACGGCTGCTGTCGCGTATTCGGTTGTGTTTCGTTTAAATTTTTTTACGAAGCTGTTGTCGTCCACTTTGTATATGTTATTATTTAAAGGGGGGCGTTTTTGTATGAATAAAAAATAATTTATTAACGAAATAAAAAAATTTCGGTTTTCGAACGAAAATCTTATTTTATTTTTCGTTAATATTATAATTTTATTTATATATATAAATGCGCTCTCTTAATGATAATTTATCGGTGTGCAACTTTTATTATTATTATTATTAAACTGTGTGGATCGACGGATCTGTATGTATGTACTGTGTCCGTGTGAACGCAAAGCGAATAAGCGATCCTGAAAGCTTATCCTCCACTGTGTGTGGGAGATTTTTCGGCGGGGTTACGACTCTATAGCATCCGGGCGAAATCGTTATTGTTGCGATTCGTGTTAAACATGATTAAATTTCGTGAACGCCAGTCTCGATACGAACGTTCAAAATTTGGGATCTCTGTCGTGCGGCACGGTGCAAATGTGTTCCGTGCGGCGATCGTGTCCTCGAATTTGTGTATATCAAAAAAAAATGGTGGTTTGTGTCAGTCTATTGGTGTGTGCCGCCGCGCGTGTGTTGTGACGACGCTTCGTTGCCACACGCCGCACGGTGGTTTCACTCGATCGATGGATGCGAATTTAATTTTTTTTGTATATTTTAAATTATATAAAAGAGCTAACCCGTTTGCGTGCGGCGATCAATGCGCCCGCGCGCGGGTATTAATCGAGTGGCGCGAGCGCGCGCGCGCGCTGGTAGGTGGTACGCAAGAGCGATATCGATGTGCTGCTGCTGTGGTGCGGCGGCCGTCTGTGGAGCGCTTGTTTGTTCACCCCGTGCGCGCGCGTGTGTGTGCGTTCATCTTGTTTTAAAGATAGCTCCCTGGTTGATCCTGCCAGTAGTTATATGCTTGTCTCAAAGATTAAGCCATGCATGTCTCAGTGCAAGCCGTATTAAGGCGATACCGCGAATGGCTCAATATATCAGTTTTGGTTCCTTAGATCTTACTCAGTTACTTGGATAACTGTGGTAATTCTAGAGCTAATACATGCAATCAGAACTCTGACCAGTGATGGGATGAGTGCTTTTATTAGATCAAAACCAATCGACGGAGAGCCTCGCGTTCGAAGTCGTTAATTTTGATGAATCTGGATAACTTTTGCCGATCGCATGGTCCAGTACCGGCGACGCATCTTTCAAATGTCTGCCTTATCAACTTTCGATGGTAGTTTCTGCGACTACCATGGTTGTCACGGGTAACGGGGAATCAGGGTTCGATTCCGGAGAGGGAGCCTGAGAAACGGCTACCACATCCAAGGAAGGCAGCAGGCGCGCAAATTACCCACTCCCGGCACGGGGAGGTAGTGACGAAAAATAACGATACGGGACTCTTACGAGGCCTCGTAATCGGAATGAGTACACTTTAAATATTTTAACGAGGAACAATTGGAGGGCAAGTCTGGTGCCAGCAGCCGCGGTAATTCCAGCTCCAATAGCGTATACTAAAATTGTTGCGGTTAAAAAGCTCGTAGTTGCATTTGTGCGCCGCGCTGTCGGTGCACCGCATCCGCGGTGATACTGACACGTCTGCGGAGCATATCGTCGGTGAGCCGGCGGTAACACGCCGGTTCAATATCAAAATCCTATCGCGGTGCTCTTTGTCGAGTGTCGAGGTGGGCCGACAATTTTACTTTGAACAAATTAGAGTGCTCAAAGCGGGCTCAAAATGCTGCTTGAATATTTCGTGCATGGAATAATAGAATATGATCTCGGTTCTATTTTGTTGGTTTTCAGAACTCCGAGGTAATGATTAATAGGGATAACTGGGGGCATTCGTATTGCGACGTTAGAGGTGAAATTCTTGGATCGTCGCAAGACGAACATCAGCGAAAGCATTTGCCAAAGGTGTTTTCATCAATCAAGAACGAAAGTTAGAGGTTCGAAGGCGATTAGATACCGCCCTAGTTCTAACCGTAAATATGTCATCTAGCGATCCGCCGACGTTACTACAATGGCTCGGCGGGCAGCTTCCGGGAAACCAAAGATTTTGGACTCCGGGGGGAGTATGGTTGCAAAGCTGAAACTTAAAGGAATTGACGGAAGGGCACCACCAGGAGTGGAGCCTGCGGCTTAATTTGACTCAACACGGGAAATCTCACCAGGCCCGGACACCGGAAGGATTGACAGATTAACAGCTCTTTCTTGATTCGGTGGGTGGTGGTGCATGGCCGTTCTTAGTTGGTGGAGCGATTTGTCTGGTTAATTCCGGTAACGAACGAGACTCTAGCCTGCTAAATAGGCGTCGTCATCTAGGTGTGCGTGATTTCGGTCGCGCAACTCACTGGCGACGTATTAAAATTCTTCTTAGAGGGACCGGCGGCTTCGAGCCGCACGAGATTGAGCAATAACAGGTCTGTGATGCCCTTAGATGTCCTGGGCCGCACGCGCGCTACACTGAAGGAATCAGCATGTTCTCCCTGGCCTAGAGGCCCGGGCAACCCGCTGAAACTCCTTCGTGCTGGGGATTGGGGTTTGCAATTATCCCCCATAAACGAGGAATTCCTAGTAAGCGCGAGTCATAAGCTCGCGTTGATTACGTCCCTGCCCTTTGTACACACCGCCCGTCGCTACTACCGATTGAATGATTTAGTGAGGTCTTCGGACCGACACGCGGTGGCTTCACGGCCGTCGGCGTTGCTGGGAAGTTGACCAAACTTGATCATTTAGAGGAAGTAAAAGTCGTAACAAGGTTTCCGTAGGGGAACCTGCGGAAGGATCATTAACGTTCGTTTGCAACGCCCGCCGCATTGCGCGTAGCGAGTGTTTAAAAGCGACTATGTTATATATCCGAGACAATAAAACAAAACCACGGCGTCGTCCCCCCCCCTCCCCGTCGTCGTCGTCGTCGTCGTCGTCGTATCGATACGATGGACGATGGACAATGATGATACGATGATTGATAATCGGGGGATGGAGGGAGAGTTGATAGAGTGGACAGAGAGATGTCGATGAGACTGCCGTCAAGCTTTTTCCCGCCCACCTCGTGTGCGTGTGGGACTGCGTTTGTAGGCGTCGAAGATATCGCGTCGCGTCTTCAGTATCGTTCAACGTAGACTGGTATAAAAATCCGCACCACGAGTTGCAACGGGACGCGTTCGTTAAAAGTTCACACAGTGCATGCGCCGCGCACGCTCTCTAGCACCGTCGTGTGCTTTTTCACATCATCAACAGCGGTAGATGTGTCACACGCGGTGTTGCGTGCGCGTGCGCGTGTATTATAATTTTGACAATCGGCACACATGTGTACGTAGTACAATATACTGCTTGCACGCGTGTTGTTGTTTAAAAACTTTTATTAATGAAACTGAAAAACACATGAAAAACCATTACCCTGGACGGTGGATCACTTGGCTCGCGGGTCGATGAAGAACGCAGTTAACTGCGCGTCATAGTGTGAACTGCAGGACACATTTGAACATCGACATTTCGAACGCACATTGCGGTCCGTGGAGACACATCCAGGACCACTCCTGTCTGAGGGCCGGCTGTATAAATATAATATGCCACATTGCGCGTCGTCCACCTGTGTGGACGGCAAGCATTTGACCGTTCTGCGCCGTGCCTCGTGCACGCGCGGTCGGTCCAAATATATAACCGAATGTATGCAATATCACATTAATGACCATGCGATATTTTAACTGATCAGACTGTGCGATGCGCGTTAGCGCGCGCTGCCGTCGACTCTTCGCGCGTTCGCCGTCCTCTTTTGTTGGGGGATTGTGACAGTGAGCGTCGTGAGCAGCGTTCGCGCGCCGCCGTTGCCGTGACTGGTCGTACAAAAGTTATCTCGTCGGCGTGTGTCGTGTATCAGATATTGTTGTACATAACGCGCGCGCGCGCGCGCGCGCCATATACGTGTATATGTGTGTGTGTGTGCGCGCGTATGTTGTGTAGGCGGACTCGACGTCCGAAGAGCGCATCGACGCCGTCGTCGTTATCGTCGTTATTAAAAAAAACGTCGTAGCGGTTGCGTCGTCGTAACGCTGACGGATATCGCGTCTGCCTCATTTTTTTATCGTTGGCCTCAGATCAGGGAGGATCACCCGCCGAATTTAAGCATATTAGTAAGCGGAGGAAAAGAAACTAACTAGGATTTCCTTAGTAGCGGCGAGCGAACAGGAATGAAGCCCAGCACTGAATCCCGCCGTTGTCAAGGCGGCGGGAGATGTGGTGTTCGGGAGGTTCCGCTTTCTCGTCGCGGTCGCTCCTGTCCAAGTTCGTCTTGAACGGGGCCGTTTTCCCGTAGAGGGTGCCAGGCCCGTAGCGACGGTGGACCGCGGCGAGAGGGACTCTCCTCAGAGTCGGGTTGCTTGAGAGTGCAGCCCTAAGTGGGTGGTAAACTCCATCTAAGGCTAAATATTACCGCGAGACCGATAGCGAACAAGTACCGTGAGGGAAAGTTGAAAAGAACTTTGAAGAGAGAGTTCAAGAGTACGTGAAACCGTTCAGGGGTAAACCTGCGAAACTCGAATGAACGAACGGAGAGATTCATCGTCACTCCGCGGCGTACGGACGCGCGTTTCGATGTCGTCGACCTCGGTCGGGCGGCACGGCGCGCGCTCGTCGACGTCCGCGGACGGCGTGCACTTCTCTCTTAGTAAATACATCGCGACCCGTTCTATGTCGGTCTGAGCGCCGTTCGGGAGCCCCGTTGTCCCCTCGCGGGGATAATGGGACCGCGACGGTTGCCGACCGGCCGTAGGACGGTATATGTTATGAAACGCGCACGCGTTTACAACGCGTCCGGCCCGACGCAAGTCAACGTCGTATCCAACGTTCCGCCTAAGCGCGGACGTAGGTGCGGCGCGTCTGCCGTTGCCGCCGTGCAGTCTCGGACTGTGCGCGTCTCTGTCTGCGATGATTCAGTTTCGGGCACTCGCAGGACCCGTCTTGAAACACGGACCAAGGAGTCTAGCATGTATGCGAGTCATTGAGATAATAAAACTGAAAGGCGCAACGAAAGTGAAGGCGCGCGCTCGTCGCGCGCTCAGGGAGGATGGAGCGTCGATCTAGGTCGATCTCTCGCACTCCCGAGGCGTCTCGTTTCCAATCCGTGAATGTAGGCGCGCTCTGAGCATAAATGCTGGGACCCGAAAGATGGTGAACTATGCCTGGTCAGGTCGAAGTCAGGGGAAACCCTGATGGAGGACCGTAGCGATTCTGACGTGCAAATCGATCGTCGGAACTGGGTATAGGGGCGAAAGACTAATCGAACCATCTAGTAGCTGGTTCCGTCCGAAGTTTCCCTCAGGATAGCTGGCGTCGATTTGAACAGTCTCATCCGGTAAAGCGAATGATTAGAGGCATTGGGGCCGAAACGACCTCAACCTATTCTCAAACTTTAAATGGGTGAGTACTCCGGCTTACTCGAACGATGAAGCCGGAGATCTGATGACGGTGCCAAGTGGGCCAATTTTGGTAAGCAGAACTGGCGCTGTGGGATGAACCAAACGTAGTGTTAAGGCGCCTAAAAAACGCTCATGGGACACCATGAAAGGCGTTGGTCGCTCATGACAGCAGGACGGTGGCCATGGAAGTCGGAATCCGCTAAGGAGTGTGCAACGACTCACCTGCCGAAGCAACCAGCCCTGAAAATGGATGGCGCTGAAGCGTTTTGCCTATACACTACCGTTACGGGCATGTGCGACGCTCTTCAATGTAGCGTCATTAAGCCGTAACGAGTAGGACGTGCGCGGCGGAGTGCGCAGAAGGGTCTGGGCGTGAGCCCGCTTGGAGCCTCCGTCGGTGCAGATCTTGGTGGTAGTAGCAAATACTCCAGCGAGGCCCTGGAGGACTGACGTGGAGAAGGGTTTCGCGTGAACAGTAGTTGCTCGCGAGTCAGTCGATCCTAAGCTCAAGGAGAAATCTTATGTCGATGTGGCGTGTTTTTTGATATTGTTCGCATGTGCATCTCGCGTGTGTGAGTGATGATGAATAACGCCCTTTGAGCGAAAGGGAATCCGGTTCCTATTCCGGAACCCGGCAGCGGAACCGTTTCAATAATCGTTCCCTCGTTTTTACAGCGAGTGTTCGACGGGGTAACCCAAAGTGGCCTGAAGACGCCGCCGAGAGGTCCGGGAAGAGTTTTCTTTTCTGCCTGAGCGTTCGAGTTCCATGGAATCCTATAGAAGGGAGATATGGTTCGGAACGCGAAGAGCACCGCATTTGCGGCGGTGTCCGGATACTCTCTGCGGACCTTGAAAATTCAGGTGAGGGATGTACGTGGAGATGTCGCGCCGGTTCGTACCCATATCCGCAGCAGGTCTCCAAGGTGAAGAGCCTCTAGTCGATAGAATAATGTAGGTAAGGGAAGTCGGCAAATTGGATCCGTAACTTCGGAATAAGGATTGGCTCTGAGGACCGGGGCGTGTCGGGTTTGGACGGGAAGCGGATGCGGCCGGTGCCGGGCCTGGTCGATGCTCTCGCGTCCCCTCGGGGCGTGAGGGCGGAATCCGGACCCGCGTTCCGGCCTTCCGCGGATCTTCCTAGCCGTAAGGCCGTGTCGGTTTCGTCTCGTGCGCGATTGATGCGGTTCTGTACGACCGCCGTTCAACGGTCAGCTCAGAACTGGCACGGACAAGGGGAATCCGACTGTCTAATTAAAACAAAGCATTGCGATGGCCCTCGCGGGTGTTGACGCAATGTGATTTCTGCCCAGTGCTCTGAATGTCAACGTGAAGAAATTCAAGCAAGCGCGGGTAAACGGCGGGAGTAACTATGACTCTCTTAAGGTAGCCAAATGCCTCGTCATCTAATTAGTGACGCGCATGAATGGATTAACGAGATTCCCACTGTCCCTATCTACTTCGTAGAGAACGGACGTGTTTCGCGGTGCGCTCTGCCTATTATTCTCTCTACTTATTAGTGGAATAGTGTTATTGGCTATTGGCTTATTATCGGTGCCTCCTTGTCTCGCACGGGCGAGGTGCCATAAGTGGCCGCGGCCATCTTGTCAAGTGACGGAGAAGGAACATCCTGTCAAGTGCAGTGGGACGGTGCCTCCTTGTCTTACTCAGGGAGACGACCATAAGACCCCGCGGCCATCTTGGGAAGAAGAGGACCGAGTGAGTGTCTTGACATTATACTGGCGAGTGACAGTGTCACCTTGGCATTTCATGCGACATTGATGGATGACATTTGTGACATAGTGTCAGGTGCTGTCGCTTGTTGACGTAACCTGCTGTGTGGCGTTGACGTGTCAGGCGGTCGATGTCAATGTCACTCTGACATTTGACAACTGACATCTCCGGCGGTGCGTTCCGTTGCACGGTCGGCCCATATACAAGGTGTACGGTATACCATTTTGAATTATATACAAGGTGTTCGTATCTTGTACAGTGAATTTAAGTGTTTTTACAGTGCGACAGAGACGCCTATAGGGTCTAGTGCTACTCATTAGGTGCGATAGTGACGCTATACCGGTGGTGTTAGCAACATTAACTTTAGAATCGCTTACTTCTTTTTATTGTTCTTTTTTTTTTTTTTTTCTCTATATTTATTTATATCAGTTGCCGTGACAACTACGCCTGAATCATGGCGGATGAGGAGCGCGAACGGGAGCGGCTCCTACTCGAACAGGATATGTTGAGGCGTGAAGAGGAGCTGTCGGCTCTAATTGACTTACAGAAGGAGCGTGGGTTCACACCCAGGGCCTCCTTGGCCAGGACCCCTCCAAGTGGTTTCAGCTCGGCGCAGGTACACCTAATGGACCTTAGGAGTTCGGGTGAATCCCCAGCAGAAGCGCAGCAATCGGCCCCCAAACGGCCTCTTTCCTCCCCGGAGGAAATTCAAGAGAGTGTGCGTAGGCGTGTGAAGCAGACTTCTGCGTGCAGACGAGTGGATGCTCCCCCCCTTGGGGGAATCCTCACCTCGGAGACAGAGAAGCTTAGTGATGCACCTGCTGAGTCCCCCCTGGTTGCCCCGTGCGAAGGCAACTCCATGGCACTTTCAGCCAATGGCTTGCTGTTCGATAAGGTTCAAGTGGCGATTAGGGGCATCATGGATGCCGTTCGTGCTGGCTCCTCAAGGCTGAACAAGACCGAAATAGCTACCATTGGTGCTCTAAGCAGTGAGGTGCTTGCTGCTGTTGCCACCCTCAACATTCGGCTGGCTGAAGCGGAGATTGGCCTATCGCGTGTTTCATCTGCTCCTCCCCAGATGGGGACTATGAGGGAAGGCAAAGTCTCCTACGCGGATAAGCTTAAGTGTAGGCGGGCGGAACTATTAAAACCCGTAGACCAGGGTCCCGTAATTGCAATCTACCCCAGCAATACGGATACGGCACCTAAAACGGCTGTTGAAACAAAGGCTGCCCTAAAGGCAGCACTCAAGCCTACGGCTATGGGTCTGCAAGTTAGCACCCTTAGGCGGGTTGGTAACGCCGGGGTCATTTTAAGGACAACCACCAAGGAGGCAGCTGACAAAATTAGGAGCGCGGTTCCTCCTTCCCTTCGAGTGGCGGAACCCAAGGCCCGTCGCCCATTGGTTGCCCTGTATAATATTGATGGTGACCCGTCGGAGGAGGAGCTCCGGGTTGCTCTTATGGAGCAGAACTTGAAAGGCAACTCTACTTGGACGAGTGAAGCAATCCAGAACTCATGCCGGATAGCGTTTAAGAAGGGCAGGAAGGATGCGCCCAGGGTCACTGTCGTCCTGGAATGCAGCCCTGACCTGCGGGACGAGCTGATCCGCAGGGATGTCATCTATATTGGTTGGCAAGCTATTCGGCCATTTGATTATATAAACGCCACCTGCTGCCTCAAGTGCCAGCAGTATGGGCACATTGAGCGGTACTGCAGGGCAGCATCAGCCACCTGTGGCAAGTGCGGTACGAGTGGCCATCGGGCGGCTGAGTGCTCTGAATCCTTCACTCGGTGTGCTACCTGCCATAAATTTGGTAAATCAGGCTCCGAAAACCACCGCACCTCTAGCTCAGAGTGCCCCGCGCGCAAGCATGCAGAGGAGCGCCTTCTCAATTCTACCGTATATGGATAGAGATCCCATGTCATCTAGAGGATCAATTGTGTGTGGCCAGCTTAATTTAGAGCGCTCGAAGATGGCCACGCGGGAGTTGCCCGCTATTGCGTCGTCCCTAGGCCTGGACCTTGTAATGGTTCAGGAACCATACCTAGAGGATAATATCCTGAAGGGCGTCCCGGATGCAGAGGCGGGAATTTATCTTGTTAGGCGGGACTGGGGCTGCACATTGATGACCCATCTGTGCAACAAATACTGCACGGTCCTCCAAGTCCAATCCAATGCCTCCACATTTGTTTTCGTCTCGGCTTATTTCAAATACGCCCTGCCTATAGACGTACACCTTGTCCACCTGGACAGAGTGTTGGACGAGCTGCGCGGGCGTAGCGTTATCATTGGGGTGGACAGTAATGCCCACTCACCTATGTGGTTCTGCAGATACAACCAGTACACAGGCAGGGGACCATTAATAGACTACAAGAGGTTCCGGATGGAGGATTTCATCAACAGCCGCCAACTGTATATAAATAATATGGAAGGACAGCCATTTACGTTTGCGACTGCTAATGGGGAATCAAACATTGATCTCACATTGACTACTCGAGGCGTTACCGTTAGCTCTTGGATGGTGCATCAGAATTTGAGTGTTAGCGACCATAGGCTCATCACATTCAATGTGGAGCCCCCCAACTCCAGAAGCCCTGTGGAGCAGGCAGCTTATGATTGTTGCCCGGTGGAGTACCGGGACCGATCGGTGGATTGGTCCATGTTCCGGTCTACAGTCAATGTGAGAATGGGCTCTATGACATGGGATAAGCCTGCGTCCGAAGTATGTGAGCAGTTTACGGAAGTGATAGCTAAGTCTGCGGGGCTTTGTTTAGGTATGAGGAAAGGGCGGAAGAAGGACAAGGGCTATGAATGGTGGTCTCCTCGTTTAGAGGAGCTCAGGCGTGAATATGCACGAAAGAGACGAATTTGGCAAGGCATGCGTAGGAGAGGTGGGCCGAGTGAAGATATTGCACGACAGGCCATGAAGGCGACGCGTGGTAGGTATAGAAGGGCGATGGAGGAGGCTGAGCTTCGTTTCTTCCGCAAGATTGCGGACTCAGGCAATAGTGACCCATGGGGTCCTGCGTACCGCTGCGCTAGTGGGAGATTTAGGCCTCCCTCCAATGTCGTCAATGGTACATACTACGCTGGTCACTTTTCGGGTTCGGTGAGGGAAGCCATGGACAGCTTGATGTGTGCTCTATGTCCGGATGATGATACGTCTCGTGACTCGGCTTTTCACGGCCGTGTACGCGTAATGGCTACGCTTGTACCATCGGGTGAAGATGCAGCCCCTCTATCGGAGAGGGATCTGAGGGGACTAGTCATGGCTCTGCCTAACACTGCTCCTGGATTGGATGGTCTTAATGCGAGAATTTTGAAGAACGTGTGGTCTGCTGCCAGCTCGGAGTTCACCCAGGTTATGGCTAGATGTGTGCAAGAGGGAGTGTTTCCGACAGTATGGAAGGCGGGAAAGCTGCTGGTCATGCCCAAGGGTAACGACCGGCTGCTCTCAGACCCAAAGGCCTATCGACCAATTACCCTGCTTCCGGTACTTGGCAAAATTCTGGAGCGTATAATTTTACAGTGCGCCCCACGGATCACGGTGGGCATTTCTGATTATCAGCATGGGTTCACTCGGGGTAGGTCGACGGTGTCCGCTTTACGGACAATTTTGGACACGGCCAATGGGGGGGACGCGAAGTACGTTCAAGCCATATTTCTAGATATTTCGGGAGCCTTCGACAACGCCTGGTGGCCGATGATCTTGGTCAAGGTGAAGAGGGGGGGTTGTCCACCAAACATCTACCGGATGCTGGTGGACTACTTCACTCAACGCCGGGTAGGCCTCTTCGTCGGGGATCAGGTGATGTGGAAGGCTGCCACCATGGGATGTCCTCAAGGCTCGGTGCTGGGACCAGCGCTATGGAACATTCTTATGGACGACTTGTTGAGATTACCGCTACCACCGGGAGCTAGTTTAGTAGCATATGCGGACGATGTGACCATCTTGATCGGGGCGCAGTCCCGGGCAGGCATTGAGGCGAAAGCGGAGAGTGTCCTGCAGATGGTCAGTGATTGGGGGCACCGAAATAGGCTAGACTTTGCTCCGGCAAAGTCATGCACAATGACCCTCAGGGGGCGACTGCAGCGACCGCCTGTCATTAGGATGGGAGGCGCTTCGATCCGGAGTGTTACCGAAAATATAGTACTTGGAGTGGTTATTGACAACTCTCTGTCCTTCGCGCGGCATGCAGCTTCAATAGGAGAACGTTCGGCCAAGTGTTTCGGGAAAATGTCAAGGGTATCGGCCAGTTCCTGGGGTGTAAGGTACAATGCCCTTAAGGTGCTGTAACGTGGCACGTTCGTGGCCACGTTGACGTATGCCGCTGCGATATGGTACCAGCGTGCGTCACTGCACGTTGTTCGGAGTGCGCTTTTGCGGACTCAGCGGCCCGCCCTAACTTTGCTTACGAAGGCGTACCGGTCGTCCAGTACTGCCGCTTTACCAGTTCTCGCGGGGGTGCTGCCGGCCGACCTTGAGGTTGCCCTTGCTGGTAGGTCCTACATGGAGTGTAGCAATCGCGCTTCCAAAGCGGAACGGGGGGCTGGTAGGAAGGCTATTTTGCAAGAGATCCTGGATACCTGGCAACGCAGGTGGGAAAACGAATCATCGGGACGTGAGATATATCGTTTCTTTCCGGACGTGGCGGTTCGAATTGGGGCAACCTGGGTCGAACCGGACTATGAAACTTCCCAGATCCTTCTCGGTCATGGATGTTTCCGAAAGCGACTGTATGAAATGAAGCTTGGAGATGTGAAGGAATGCTTTTGTGGCATGGATGATGAAGATCTGCACCATGTATTGTGGTGCTGCCCACTGTATGAAGAGATTCGGAGCGAAATGTTGGTAGGGATTGTTAGACAGGAGTCGGGTCCGGTCTACTACCCGGACCTGGTTTCTACTCCGGGAAACTTTCTTCGGCTGAAGACCTTTGCGCACCGCTGGCACAAGATGCGTAAGGAGATAGAGATTGGCGCTCGGGACAGTCAACCTGTTCTGTGACGTTACCCCCCCCTTATAGAGGGGAATTCAACAAAGGGACGGATTAGGATGACTCTGAATGAGCAAATAACTTGTCGGGAGTCAAGAAGTGCGCGTGGGAAAGAGCGTGAGAGCAAGTACCGCGTGCACCTCCCAAAGCATTTCGCCCAGTATGACCGTAAGGTTGGTATGGGCATGGGTGGAGGAGGGTTGTCCCTATCTACTATCTAGCGAAACCACAGCCAAGGGAACGGGCTTGGGAGAATCAGCGGGGAAAGAAGACCCTGTTGAGCTTGACTCTAGTCTGGCATTGTAAGGAGACATGAGAGGTGTAGCATAAGTGGGAGATCGTTCGCGCGATCGTCGCTGAAAAACCACTACTTTCATTGTTTCATTACTTACTCGGTTGGGCGGAAGCGGTGCGCGGTCGATGAACAATCGGCGGGCGCACGGTGTTTCGTTCCAAGCGTGCAGAGTGGCGACGTGGCGGCAACGCTCGTCGCCGTACAACTCCCGCGTGATCCGGTTCGAGGACACTGCCAGGCGGGTAGTTTGACTGGGGCGGTACATCTGTCAAAGAATAACGCAGGTGTCCTAAGGCCAGCTCAGCGAGGACAGAAACCTCGCGTGGAGCAAAAGGGCAAAAGCTGGCTTGATCCAGATGTTCAGTACGCATAGGGACTGCGAAAGCACGGCCTATCGATCCTTTAGTATAAAGAGTTTTTAGCAAGAGGTGCCAGAAAAGTTACCACAGGGATAACTGGCTTGTGGCAGCCAAGCGTTCATAGCGACGTTGCTTTTTGATCCTTCGATGTCGGCTCTTCCTATCATTGCGAAGCAAAATTCGCCAAGCGTTGGATTGTTCACCCATCAAAAGGGAACGTGAGCTGGGTTTAGACCGTCGTGAGACAGGTTAGTTTTACCCTACTGATGGCTTGTCGTTGCGATAGTAATACTGCTCAGTACGAGAGGAACCGCAGTTTCGGACATTTGGTTCATGCACTCGGCCGAGCGGCCGGTGGTGCGAAGCTACCATCCGCGGGATTATGCCTGAACGCCTCTAAGGCCGAAGCCAGCCTAGCCGAATCCGGCAAGGATATGCTCAATGTGGAGCCCCGAGAGTCGGGAGGCTCTAAACAATGTGACTTTACTAGTCGCGCTTCACCACGTGAGGTGCGACGTCGAAGCCCATTTGGATCGCGGAGATCGATGCTGTCCGTTTAACGCGTGCATCACGGCTCCGAAGGTCCGAATCTACCTCAGTTCGATGTCGGGGCTCGGAATAGTCTGTAGACGACTTCCGTTCCTGGCGGGGTGTTGTGCTCGGTAGAGCAGCGTCGTGCTGCGATCTGTTGAGACTCAGCCCTACGCCAGGTGATTCGTCCGAGGACGATGACTTGACGAACTGCGCACACGAGACGTTCGTTCAAGCGTTATTCGTGTGTGTGTAATTTATATGTAATGTAAATTATATCACGAATGTTTTGAGCGACGCATTAGTGCGTGTTTGGAGTTATTATTAAGTAGAAGAGAATATTACAAGTCTCGGTGAGAGAGAAGGAGGAGCGAGCGCTTGCGCGCGAGCGACTGGCGTTTACAGGTTTTTAATACACGAACAGGTAGACGTCTACGGGCACACACGCGCCATCGTCGCCGCGCCGCACAACATTAATACACGAATCATAGGTGATGGACGACGACACGACACACAACACAACATTAAAATAATAACACGGGCAATATAAAAAACATTGGTACTCACCTCCGTCGCGCGTCTGTCTTCAATCTGCAAAGCCCCCGCCAGTAGTCGTTCCTGTAAGTAACATAAGTAATATACAATCAATCGTACGTGGGAAGTACGTTCTCACAAACACTGATGTTGTCGACGATTTAATATTATTTAACATTTATAATATTTTTTTTCTTTTTAAATGTCAAGATAATATAGAATGCAAAAAAAAAAAAAAAAACTTATATATTTTATGTAAGTAGGTTCGTTGGGAAATATACTATTATTTCCAAATCACAATCTAAAATCTGCTCTGCAAGTTGAAAAAAGTATTAGTTTAAAAAGGAAAAAAAAAAAAAAAAAAACCTAACTAACCTAACATAACGGATGGCACGTTTGATGGGTGCATGCATATTTGGATAAGCTTAAAAAGAAAAGGACAAAAAAAAAATCTAGCTGACCTAACATAACGGTGGGCACGTTTGGGCACGGATGATGGATGCACATTTGATTTTTCCCGCTCTGCTGCCAAAAAATAATACGTCGTCGTCGTCGTCGTCGTAGAGAAAAAATAATACAAAAATCTGCTGCAAATTAGAAAAAGTATTAGTTTAAAAAGGGAAAAAAAAAAAAAACCTAACTAACCTAACATAACGGAGGGCATAACATAACGTTTGATGGGTGGTAATAATTGTCGACGATTTACAATATATCAAAATAATAGTAATTGACCTTTATGTTATTCTTTTTCTTTTTGATAATGTCAAGATAATATAGAATGCAAACTATATCAACAGAGTTTTTGTTGTGATATATATTTTATGTAAGTAGGTTCGTTGGGAAATACTATTATTTCCAAATCACAATCTATCTATAATCGAAAAACTAAAATCTGCTCTGCAAGTTGGAAAAAGTATTAGTTTAAAAAGGAAAAAAAAAAAAAAAACCTAACCAACCTAACATAACGGACGGAGGGCACGTTTGATGGGTGCATGCATATTTGGATAAGCTTAAAAAGAAAAGAAAGAAAAAAACCTAGCTGACCTAACATAACGGTGGGCACGTTTGGGCACGGATGATGGATGCACATTTGATTTTTCCCGCTCTGCTGCCAAAAAATAATACACGAACCTAGCCCGGTTGTGCTCCGCCAAAAATCTGCAAAGTAAAAAAAAAAATTGAAAAATAATAATAATAAAAAAAAAAATGATACCTAACGGTGGGCACGTCTGGGCACGATGATGATGGATGCATGATTGATATGATGATATTGATATGCTTCCCTCCTCCATCACACTTTACCCACCGGAGCCGTGCATCTGACACTAACCATACTGTATGACAGCGATCGTCACTTGTTTCAATGTTGACAGTTGACGTTTGACGGCTGCTGTCGCGTATTCGGTTGTGTTTCGTTTAAATTTTTTTACGAAGCTGTTGTCGTCCACTTTGTATATGTTATTATTTAAAGGGGGGCGTTTTTGTATGAATAAAAAATAATTTATTAACGAAATAAAAAAATTTCGGTTTTCGAACGAAAATCTTATTTTATTTTTCGTTAATATTATAATTTTATTTATATATATAAATGCGCTCTCTTAATGATAATTTATCGGTGTGCAACTTTTATTATTATTATTATTAAACTGTGTGGATCGACGGATCTGTATGTATGTACTGTGTCCGTGTGAACGCAAAGCGAATAAGCGATCCTGAAAGCTTATCCTCCACTGTGTGTGGGAGATTTTTCGGCGGGGTTACGACTCTATAGCATCCGGGCGAAATCGTTATTGTTGCGATTCGTGTTAAACATGATTAAATTTCGTGAACGCCAGTCTCGATACGAACGTTCAAAATTTGGGATCTCTGTCGTGCGGCACGGTGCAAATGTGTTCCGTGCGGCGATCGTGTCCTCGAATTTGTGTATATCAAAAAAAAATGGTGGTTTGTGTCAGTCTATTGGTGTGTGCCGCCGCGCGTGTGTTGTGACGACGCTTCGTTGCCACACGCCGCACGGTGGTTTCACTCGATCGATGGATGCGAATTTAATTTTTTTTGTATATTTTAAATTATATAAAAGAGCTAACCCGTTTGCGTGCGGCGATCAATGCGCCCGCGCGCGGGTATTAATCGAGTGGCGCGAGCGCGCGCGCGCGCTGGTAGGTGGTACGCAAGAGCGATATCGATGTGCTGCTGCTGTGGTGCGGCGGCCGTCTGTGGAGCGCTTGTTTGTTCACCCCGTGCGCGCGCGTGTGTGTGCGTTCATCTTGTTTTAAAGATAGCTCCCTGGTTGATCCTGCCAGTAGTTATATGCTTGTCTCAAAGATTAAGCCATGCATGTCTCAGTGCAAGCCGTATTAAGGCGATACCGCGAATGGCTCAATATATCAGTTTTGGTTCCTTAGATCTTACTCAGTTACTTGGATAACTGTGGTAATTCTAGAGCTAATACATGCAATCAGAACTCTGACCAGTGATGGGATGAGTGCTTTTATTAGATCAAAACCAATCGACGGAGAGCCTCGCGTTCGAAGTCGTTAATTTTGATGAATCTGGATAACTTTTGCCGATCGCATGGTCCAGTACCGGCGACGCATCTTTCAAATGTCTGCCTTATCAACTTTCGATGGTAGTTTCTGCGACTACCATGGTTGTCACGGGTAACGGGGAATCAGGGTTCGATTCCGGAGAGGGAGCCTGAGAAACGGCTACCACATCCAAGGAAGGCAGCAGGCGCGCAAATTACCCACTCCCGGCACGGGGAGGTAGTGACGAAAAATAACGATACGGGACTCTTACGAGGCCTCGTAATCGGAATGAGTACACTTTAAATATTTTAACGAGGAACAATTGGAGGGCAAGTCTGGTGCCAGCAGCCGCGGTAATTCCAGCTCCAATAGCGTATACTAAAATTGTTGCGGTTAAAAAGCTCGTAGTTGCATTTGTGCGCCGCGCTGTCGGTGCACCGCATCCGCGGTGATACTGACACGTCTGCGGAGCATATCGTCGGTGAGCCGGCGGTAACACGCCGGTTCAATATCAAAATCCTATCGCGGTGCTCTTTGTCGAGTGTCGAGGTGGGCCGACAATTTTACTTTGAACAAATTAGAGTGCTCAAAGCGGGCTCAAAATGCTGCTTGAATATTTCGTGCATGGAATAATAGAATATGATCTCGGTTCTATTTTGTTGGTTTTCAGAACTCCGAGGTAATGATTAATAGGGATAACTGGGGGCATTCGTATTGCGACGTTAGAGGTGAAATTCTTGGATCGTCGCAAGACGAACATCAGCGAAAGCATTTGCCAAAGGTGTTTTCATCAATCAAGAACGAAAGTTAGAGGTTCGAAGGCGATTAGATACCGCCCTAGTTCTAACCGTAAATATGTCATCTAGCGATCCGCCGACGTTACTACAATGGCTCGGCGGGCAGCTTCCGGGAAACCAAAGATTTTGGACTCCGGGGGGAGTATGGTTGCAAAGCTGAAACTTAAAGGAATTGACGGAAGGGCACCACCAGGAGTGGAGCCTGCGGCTTAATTTGACTCAACACGGGAAATCTCACCAGGCCCGGACACCGGAAGGATTGACAGATTAACAGCTCTTTCTTGATTCGGTGGGTGGTGGTGCATGGCCGTTCTTAGTTGGTGGAGCGATTTGTCTGGTTAATTCCGGTAACGAACGAGACTCTAGCCTGCTAAATAGGCGTCGTCATCTAGGTGTGCGTGATTTCGGTCGCGCAACTCACTGGCGACGTATTAAAATTCTTCTTAGAGGGACCGGCGGCTTCGAGCCGCACGAGATTGAGCAATAACAGGTCTGTGATGCCCTTAGATGTCCTGGGCCGCACGCGCGCTACACTGAAGGAATCAGCATGTTCTCCCTGGCCTAGAGGCCCGGGCAACCCGCTGAAACTCCTTCGTGCTGGGGATTGGGGTTTGCAATTATCCCCCATAAACGAGGAATTCCTAGTAAGCGCGAGTCATAAGCTCGCGTTGATTACGTCCCTGCCCTTTGTACACACCGCCCGTCGCTACTACCGATTGAATGATTTAGTGAGGTCTTCGGACCGACACGCGGTGGCTTCACGGCCGTCGGCGTTGCTGGGAAGTTGACCAAACTTGATCATTTAGAGGAAGTAAAAGTCGTAACAAGGTTTCCGTAGGGGAACCTGCGGAAGGATCATTAACGTTCGTTTGCAACGCCCGCCGCATTGCGCGTAGCGAGTGTTTAAAAGCGACTATGTTATATATCCGAGACAATAAAACAAAACCACGGCGTCGTCCCCCCCCCTCCCCGTCGTCGTCGTCGTCGTCGTCGTCGTATCGATACGATGGACGATGGACAATGATGATACGATGATTGATAATCGGGGGATGGAGGGAGAGTTGATAGAGTGGACAGAGAGATGTCGATGAGACTGCCGTCAAGCTTTTTCCCGCCCACCTCGTGTGCGTGTGGGACTGCGTTTGTAGGCGTCGAAGATATCGCGTCGCGTCTTCAGTATCGTTCAACGTAGACTGGTATAAAAATCCGCACCACGAGTTGCAACGGGACGCGTTCGTTAAAAGTTCACACAGTGCATGCGCCGCGCACGCTCTCTAGCACCGTCGTGTGCTTTTTCACATCATCAACAGCGGTAGATGTGTCACACGCGGTGTTGCGTGCGCGTGCGCGTGTATTATAATTTTGACAATCGGCACACATGTGTACGTAGTACAATATACTGCTTGCACGCGTGTTGTTGTTTAAAAACTTTTATTAATGAAACTGAAAAACACATGAAAAACCATTACCCTGGACGGTGGATCACTTGGCTCGCGGGTCGATGAAGAACGCAGTTAACTGCGCGTCATAGTGTGAACTGCAGGACACATTTGAACATCGACATTTCGAACGCACATTGCGGTCCGTGGAGACACATCCAGGACCACTCCTGTCTGAGGGCCGGCTGTATAAATATAATATGCCACATTGCGCGTCGTCCACCTGTGTGGACGGCAAGCATTTGACCGTTCTGCGCCGTGCCTCGTGCACGCGCGGTCGGTCCAAATATATAACCGAATGTATGCAATATCACATTAATGACCATGCGATATTTTAACTGATCAGACTGTGCGATGCGCGTTA
>CAOCTI010000012.1:37500-42500 GCA_948253155.1 Leucoma salicis
AAAAAAAAAAACCTAACTAACCTAACATAACGGATGGCACGTTTGATGGGTGCATGCATATTTGGATAAGCTTAAAAAGAAAAGGACAAAAAAAAAATCTAGCTGACCTAACATAACGGTGGGCACGTTTGGGCACGGATGATGGATGCACATTTGATTTTTCCCGCTCTGCTGCCAAAAAATAATACGTCGTCGTCGTCGTCGTCGTAGAGAAAAAATAATACAAAAATCTGCTGCAAATTAGAAAAAGTATTAGTTTAAAAAGGGAAAAAAAAAAAAAACCTAACTAACCTAACATAACGGAGGGCATAACATAACGTTTGATGGGTGGTAATAATTGTCGACGATTTACAATATATCAAAATAATAGTAATTGACCTTTATGTTATTCTTTTTCTTTTTGATAATGTCAAGATAATATAGAATGCAAACTATATCAACAGAGTTTTTGTTGTGATATATATTTTATGTAAGTAGGTTCGTTGGGAAATACTATTATTTCCAAATCACAATCTATCTATAATCGAAAAACTAAAATCTGCTCTGCAAGTTGGAAAAAGTATTAGTTTAAAAAGGAAAAAAAAAAAAAAAACCTAACCAACCTAACATAACGGACGGAGGGCACGTTTGATGGGTGCATGCATATTTGGATAAGCTTAAAAAGAAAAGAAAGAAAAAAACCTAGCTGACCTAACATAACGGTGGGCACGTTTGGGCACGGATGATGGATGCACATTTGATTTTTCCCGCTCTGCTGCCAAAAAATAATACACGAACCTAGCCCGGTTGTGCTCCGCCAAAAATCTGCAAAGTAAAAAAAAAAATTGAAAAATAATAATAATAAAAAAAAAAATGATACCTAACGGTGGGCACGTCTGGGCACGATGATGATGGATGCATGATTGATATGATGATATTGATATGCTTCCCTCCTCCATCACACTTTACCCACCGGAGCCGTGCATCTGACACTAACCATACTGTATGACAGCGATCGTCACTTGTTTCAATGTTGACAGTTGACGTTTGACGGCTGCTGTCGCGTATTCGGTTGTGTTTCGTTTAAATTTTTTTACGAAGCTGTTGTCGTCCACTTTGTATATGTTATTATTTAAAGGGGGGCGTTTTTGTATGAATAAAAAATAATTTATTAACGAAATAAAAAAATTTCGGTTTTCGAACGAAAATCTTATTTTATTTTTCGTTAATATTATAATTTTATTTATATATATAAATGCGCTCTCTTAATGATAATTTATCGGTGTGCAACTTTTATTATTATTATTATTAAACTGTGTGGATCGACGGATCTGTATGTATGTACTGTGTCCGTGTGAACGCAAAGCGAATAAGCGATCCTGAAAGCTTATCCTCCACTGTGTGTGGGAGATTTTTCGGCGGGGTTACGACTCTATAGCATCCGGGCGAAATCGTTATTGTTGCGATTCGTGTTAAACATGATTAAATTTCGTGAACGCCAGTCTCGATACGAACGTTCAAAATTTGGGATCTCTGTCGTGCGGCACGGTGCAAATGTGTTCCGTGCGGCGATCGTGTCCTCGAATTTGTGTATATCAAAAAAAAATGGTGGTTTGTGTCAGTCTATTGGTGTGTGCCGCCGCGCGTGTGTTGTGACGACGCTTCGTTGCCACACGCCGCACGGTGGTTTCACTCGATCGATGGATGCGAATTTAATTTTTTTTGTATATTTTAAATTATATAAAAGAGCTAACCCGTTTGCGTGCGGCGATCAATGCGCCCGCGCGCGGGTATTAATCGAGTGGCGCGAGCGCGCGCGCGCGCTGGTAGGTGGTACGCAAGAGCGATATCGATGTGCTGCTGCTGTGGTGCGGCGGCCGTCTGTGGAGCGCTTGTTTGTTCACCCCGTGCGCGCGCGTGTGTGTGCGTTCATCTTGTTTTAAAGATAGCTCCCTGGTTGATCCTGCCAGTAGTTATATGCTTGTCTCAAAGATTAAGCCATGCATGTCTCAGTGCAAGCCGTATTAAGGCGATACCGCGAATGGCTCAATATATCAGTTTTGGTTCCTTAGATCTTACTCAGTTACTTGGATAACTGTGGTAATTCTAGAGCTAATACATGCAATCAGAACTCTGACCAGTGATGGGATGAGTGCTTTTATTAGATCAAAACCAATCGACGGAGAGCCTCGCGTTCGAAGTCGTTAATTTTGATGAATCTGGATAACTTTTGCCGATCGCATGGTCCAGTACCGGCGACGCATCTTTCAAATGTCTGCCTTATCAACTTTCGATGGTAGTTTCTGCGACTACCATGGTTGTCACGGGTAACGGGGAATCAGGGTTCGATTCCGGAGAGGGAGCCTGAGAAACGGCTACCACATCCAAGGAAGGCAGCAGGCGCGCAAATTACCCACTCCCGGCACGGGGAGGTAGTGACGAAAAATAACGATACGGGACTCTTACGAGGCCTCGTAATCGGAATGAGTACACTTTAAATATTTTAACGAGGAACAATTGGAGGGCAAGTCTGGTGCCAGCAGCCGCGGTAATTCCAGCTCCAATAGCGTATACTAAAATTGTTGCGGTTAAAAAGCTCGTAGTTGCATTTGTGCGCCGCGCTGTCGGTGCACCGCATCCGCGGTGATACTGACACGTCTGCGGAGCATATCGTCGGTGAGCCGGCGGTAACACGCCGGTTCAATATCAAAATCCTATCGCGGTGCTCTTTGTCGAGTGTCGAGGTGGGCCGACAATTTTACTTTGAACAAATTAGAGTGCTCAAAGCGGGCTCAAAATGCTGCTTGAATATTTCGTGCATGGAATAATAGAATATGATCTCGGTTCTATTTTGTTGGTTTTCAGAACTCCGAGGTAATGATTAATAGGGATAACTGGGGGCATTCGTATTGCGACGTTAGAGGTGAAATTCTTGGATCGTCGCAAGACGAACATCAGCGAAAGCATTTGCCAAAGGTGTTTTCATCAATCAAGAACGAAAGTTAGAGGTTCGAAGGCGATTAGATACCGCCCTAGTTCTAACCGTAAATATGTCATCTAGCGATCCGCCGACGTTACTACAATGGCTCGGCGGGCAGCTTCCGGGAAACCAAAGATTTTGGACTCCGGGGGGAGTATGGTTGCAAAGCTGAAACTTAAAGGAATTGACGGAAGGGCACCACCAGGAGTGGAGCCTGCGGCTTAATTTGACTCAACACGGGAAATCTCACCAGGCCCGGACACCGGAAGGATTGACAGATTAACAGCTCTTTCTTGATTCGGTGGGTGGTGGTGCATGGCCGTTCTTAGTTGGTGGAGCGATTTGTCTGGTTAATTCCGGTAACGAACGAGACTCTAGCCTGCTAAATAGGCGTCGTCATCTAGGTGTGCGTGATTTCGGTCGCGCAACTCACTGGCGACGTATTAAAATTCTTCTTAGAGGGACCGGCGGCTTCGAGCCGCACGAGATTGAGCAATAACAGGTCTGTGATGCCCTTAGATGTCCTGGGCCGCACGCGCGCTACACTGAAGGAATCAGCATGTTCTCCCTGGCCTAGAGGCCCGGGCAACCCGCTGAAACTCCTTCGTGCTGGGGATTGGGGTTTGCAATTATCCCCCATAAACGAGGAATTCCTAGTAAGCGCGAGTCATAAGCTCGCGTTGATTACGTCCCTGCCCTTTGTACACACCGCCCGTCGCTACTACCGATTGAATGATTTAGTGAGGTCTTCGGACCGACACGCGGTGGCTTCACGGCCGTCGGCGTTGCTGGGAAGTTGACCAAACTTGATCATTTAGAGGAAGTAAAAGTCGTAACAAGGTTTCCGTAGGGGAACCTGCGGAAGGATCATTAACGTTCGTTTGCAACGCCCGCCGCATTGCGCGTAGCGAGTGTTTAAAAGCGACTATGTTATATATCCGAGACAATAAAACAAAACCACGGCGTCGTCCCCCCCCCTCCCCGTCGTCGTCGTCGTCGTCGTCGTCGTATCGATACGATGGACGATGGACAATGATGATACGATGATTGATAATCGGGGGATGGAGGGAGAGTTGATAGAGTGGACAGAGAGATGTCGATGAGACTGCCGTCAAGCTTTTTCCCGCCCACCTCGTGTGCGTGTGGGACTGCGTTTGTAGGCGTCGAAGATATCGCGTCGCGTCTTCAGTATCGTTCAACGTAGACTGGTATAAAAATCCGCACCACGAGTTGCAACGGGACGCGTTCGTTAAAAGTTCACACAGTGCATGCGCCGCGCACGCTCTCTAGCACCGTCGTGTGCTTTTTCACATCATCAACAGCGGTAGATGTGTCACACGCGGTGTTGCGTGCGCGTGCGCGTGTATTATAATTTTGACAATCGGCACACATGTGTACGTAGTACAATATACTGCTTGCACGCGTGTTGTTGTTTAAAAACTTTTATTAATGAAACTGAAAAACACATGAAAAACCATTACCCTGGACGGTGGATCACTTGGCTCGCGGGTCGATGAAGAACGCAGTTAACTGCGCGTCATAGTGTGAACTGCAGGACACATTTGAACATCGACATTTCGAACGCACATTGCGGTCCGTGGAGACACATCCAGGACCACTCCTGTCTGAGGGCCGGCTGTATAAATATAATATGCCACATTGCGCGTCGTCCACCTGTGTGGACGGCAAGCATTTGACCGTTCTGCGCCGTGCCTCGTGCACGCGCGGTCGGTCCAAATATATAACCGAATGTATGCAATATCACATTAATGACCATGCGATATTTTAACTGATCAGACTGTGCGATGCGCGTTAGCGCGCGCTGCCGTCGACTCTTCGCGCGTTCGCCGTCCTCTTTTGTTGGGGGATTGTGACAGTGAGCGTCGTGAGCAGCGTTCGCGCGCCGCCGTTGCCGTGACTGGTCGTACAAAAGTTATCTCGTCGGCGTGTGTCGTGTATCAGATATTGTTGTACATAACGCGCGCGCGCGCGCGCGCGCCATATACGTGTATATGTGTGTGTGTGTGCGCGCGTATGTTGT
>CAOCTI010000012.1:47500-52500 GCA_948253155.1 Leucoma salicis
AAATCTGCTGCAAATTAGAAAAAGTATTAGTTTAAAAAGGGAAAAAAAAAAAAACCTAACTAACCTAACATAACGGAGGGCATAACATAACGTTTGATGGGTGGTAATAATTGTCGACGATTTACAATATATCAAAATAATAGTAATTGACCTTTATGTTATTCTTTTTCTTTTTGATAATGTCAAGATAATATAGAATGCAAACTATATCAACAGAGTTTTTGTTGTGATATATATTTTATGTAAGTAGGTTCGTTGGGAAATACTATTATTTCCAAATCACAATCTATCTATAATCGAAAAACTAAAATCTGCTCTGCAAGTTGGAAAAAGTATTAGTTTAAAAAGGAAAAAAAAAAAAAAAACCTAACCAACCTAACATAACGGACGGAGGGCACGTTTGATGGGTGCATGCATATTTGGATAAGCTTAAAAAGAAAAGAAAGAAAAAAACCTAGCTGACCTAACATAACGGTGGGCACGTTTGGGCACGGATGATGGATGCACATTTGATTTTTCCCGCTCTGCTGCCAAAAAATAATACACGAACCTAGCCCGGTTGTGCTCCGCCAAAAATCTGCAAAGTAAAAAAAAAAATTGAAAAATAATAATAATAAAAAAAAAAATGATACCTAACGGTGGGCACGTCTGGGCACGATGATGATGGATGCATGATTGATATGATGATATTGATATGCTTCCCTCCTCCATCACACTTTACCCACCGGAGCCGTGCATCTGACACTAACCATACTGTATGACAGCGATCGTCACTTGTTTCAATGTTGACAGTTGACGTTTGACGGCTGCTGTCGCGTATTCGGTTGTGTTTCGTTTAAATTTTTTTACGAAGCTGTTGTCGTCCACTTTGTATATGTTATTATTTAAAGGGGGGCGTTTTTGTATGAATAAAAAATAATTTATTAACGAAATAAAAAAATTTCGGTTTTCGAACGAAAATCTTATTTTATTTTTCGTTAATATTATAATTTTATTTATATATATAAATGCGCTCTCTTAATGATAATTTATCGGTGTGCAACTTTTATTATTATTATTATTAAACTGTGTGGATCGACGGATCTGTATGTATGTACTGTGTCCGTGTGAACGCAAAGCGAATAAGCGATCCTGAAAGCTTATCCTCCACTGTGTGTGGGAGATTTTTCGGCGGGGTTACGACTCTATAGCATCCGGGCGAAATCGTTATTGTTGCGATTCGTGTTAAACATGATTAAATTTCGTGAACGCCAGTCTCGATACGAACGTTCAAAATTTGGGATCTCTGTCGTGCGGCACGGTGCAAATGTGTTCCGTGCGGCGATCGTGTCCTCGAATTTGTGTATATCAAAAAAAAATGGTGGTTTGTGTCAGTCTATTGGTGTGTGCCGCCGCGCGTGTGTTGTGACGACGCTTCGTTGCCACACGCCGCACGGTGGTTTCACTCGATCGATGGATGCGAATTTAATTTTTTTTGTATATTTTAAATTATATAAAAGAGCTAACCCGTTTGCGTGCGGCGATCAATGCGCCCGCGCGCGGGTATTAATCGAGTGGCGCGAGCGCGCGCGCGCGCTGGTAGGTGGTACGCAAGAGCGATATCGATGTGCTGCTGCTGTGGTGCGGCGGCCGTCTGTGGAGCGCTTGTTTGTTCACCCCGTGCGCGCGCGTGTGTGTGCGTTCATCTTGTTTTAAAGATAGCTCCCTGGTTGATCCTGCCAGTAGTTATATGCTTGTCTCAAAGATTAAGCCATGCATGTCTCAGTGCAAGCCGTATTAAGGCGATACCGCGAATGGCTCAATATATCAGTTTTGGTTCCTTAGATCTTACTCAGTTACTTGGATAACTGTGGTAATTCTAGAGCTAATACATGCAATCAGAACTCTGACCAGTGATGGGATGAGTGCTTTTATTAGATCAAAACCAATCGACGGAGAGCCTCGCGTTCGAAGTCGTTAATTTTGATGAATCTGGATAACTTTTGCCGATCGCATGGTCCAGTACCGGCGACGCATCTTTCAAATGTCTGCCTTATCAACTTTCGATGGTAGTTTCTGCGACTACCATGGTTGTCACGGGTAACGGGGAATCAGGGTTCGATTCCGGAGAGGGAGCCTGAGAAACGGCTACCACATCCAAGGAAGGCAGCAGGCGCGCAAATTACCCACTCCCGGCACGGGGAGGTAGTGACGAAAAATAACGATACGGGACTCTTACGAGGCCTCGTAATCGGAATGAGTACACTTTAAATATTTTAACGAGGAACAATTGGAGGGCAAGTCTGGTGCCAGCAGCCGCGGTAATTCCAGCTCCAATAGCGTATACTAAAATTGTTGCGGTTAAAAAGCTCGTAGTTGCATTTGTGCGCCGCGCTGTCGGTGCACCGCATCCGCGGTGATACTGACACGTCTGCGGAGCATATCGTCGGTGAGCCGGCGGTAACACGCCGGTTCAATATCAAAATCCTATCGCGGTGCTCTTTGTCGAGTGTCGAGGTGGGCCGACAATTTTACTTTGAACAAATTAGAGTGCTCAAAGCGGGCTCAAAATGCTGCTTGAATATTTCGTGCATGGAATAATAGAATATGATCTCGGTTCTATTTTGTTGGTTTTCAGAACTCCGAGGTAATGATTAATAGGGATAACTGGGGGCATTCGTATTGCGACGTTAGAGGTGAAATTCTTGGATCGTCGCAAGACGAACATCAGCGAAAGCATTTGCCAAAGGTGTTTTCATCAATCAAGAACGAAAGTTAGAGGTTCGAAGGCGATTAGATACCGCCCTAGTTCTAACCGTAAATATGTCATCTAGCGATCCGCCGACGTTACTACAATGGCTCGGCGGGCAGCTTCCGGGAAACCAAAGATTTTGGACTCCGGGGGGAGTATGGTTGCAAAGCTGAAACTTAAAGGAATTGACGGAAGGGCACCACCAGGAGTGGAGCCTGCGGCTTAATTTGACTCAACACGGGAAATCTCACCAGGCCCGGACACCGGAAGGATTGACAGATTAACAGCTCTTTCTTGATTCGGTGGGTGGTGGTGCATGGCCGTTCTTAGTTGGTGGAGCGATTTGTCTGGTTAATTCCGGTAACGAACGAGACTCTAGCCTGCTAAATAGGCGTCGTCATCTAGGTGTGCGTGATTTCGGTCGCGCAACTCACTGGCGACGTATTAAAATTCTTCTTAGAGGGACCGGCGGCTTCGAGCCGCACGAGATTGAGCAATAACAGGTCTGTGATGCCCTTAGATGTCCTGGGCCGCACGCGCGCTACACTGAAGGAATCAGCATGTTCTCCCTGGCCTAGAGGCCCGGGCAACCCGCTGAAACTCCTTCGTGCTGGGGATTGGGGTTTGCAATTATCCCCCATAAACGAGGAATTCCTAGTAAGCGCGAGTCATAAGCTCGCGTTGATTACGTCCCTGCCCTTTGTACACACCGCCCGTCGCTACTACCGATTGAATGATTTAGTGAGGTCTTCGGACCGACACGCGGTGGCTTCACGGCCGTCGGCGTTGCTGGGAAGTTGACCAAACTTGATCATTTAGAGGAAGTAAAAGTCGTAACAAGGTTTCCGTAGGGGAACCTGCGGAAGGATCATTAACGTTCGTTTGCAACGCCCGCCGCATTGCGCGTAGCGAGTGTTTAAAAGCGACTATGTTATATATCCGAGACAATAAAACAAAACCACGGCGTCGTCCCCCCCCCTCCCCGTCGTCGTCGTCGTCGTCGTCGTCGTATCGATACGATGGACGATGGACAATGATGATACGATGATTGATAATCGGGGGATGGAGGGAGAGTTGATAGAGTGGACAGAGAGATGTCGATGAGACTGCCGTCAAGCTTTTTCCCGCCCACCTCGTGTGCGTGTGGGACTGCGTTTGTAGGCGTCGAAGATATCGCGTCGCGTCTTCAGTATCGTTCAACGTAGACTGGTATAAAAATCCGCACCACGAGTTGCAACGGGACGCGTTCGTTAAAAGTTCACACAGTGCATGCGCCGCGCACGCTCTCTAGCACCGTCGTGTGCTTTTTCACATCATCAACAGCGGTAGATGTGTCACACGCGGTGTTGCGTGCGCGTGCGCGTGTATTATAATTTTGACAATCGGCACACATGTGTACGTAGTACAATATACTGCTTGCACGCGTGTTGTTGTTTAAAAACTTTTATTAATGAAACTGAAAAACACATGAAAAACCATTACCCTGGACGGTGGATCACTTGGCTCGCGGGTCGATGAAGAACGCAGTTAACTGCGCGTCATAGTGTGAACTGCAGGACACATTTGAACATCGACATTTCGAACGCACATTGCGGTCCGTGGAGACACATCCAGGACCACTCCTGTCTGAGGGCCGGCTGTATAAATATAATATGCCACATTGCGCGTCGTCCACCTGTGTGGACGGCAAGCATTTGACCGTTCTGCGCCGTGCCTCGTGCACGCGCGGTCGGTCCAAATATATAACCGAATGTATGCAATATCACATTAATGACCATGCGATATTTTAACTGATCAGACTGTGCGATGCGCGTTAGCGCGCGCTGCCGTCGACTCTTCGCGCGTTCGCCGTCCTCTTTTGTTGGGGGATTGTGACAGTGAGCGTCGTGAGCAGCGTTCGCGCGCCGCCGTTGCCGTGACTGGTCGTACAAAAGTTATCTCGTCGGCGTGTGTCGTGTATCAGATATTGTTGTACATAACGCGCGCGCGCGCGCGCGCGCCATATACGTGTATATGTGTGTGTGTGTGCGCGCGTATGTTGTGTAGGCGGACTCGACGTCCGAAGAGCGCATCGACGCCGTCGTCGTTATCGTCGTTATTAAAAAAAACGTCGTAGCGGTTGCGTCGTCGTAACGCTGACGGATATCGCGTCTGCCTCATTTTTTTATCGTTGGCCTCAGATCAGGGAGGATCACCCGCCGAATTTAAGCATATTAGTAAGCGGAGGAAAAGAAACTAACTAGGATTTCCTTAGTAGCGGCGAGCGAAC
>CAOCTI010000012.1:57500-62500 GCA_948253155.1 Leucoma salicis
GTGATATATATTTTATGTAAGTAGGTTCGTTGGGAAATACTATTATTTCCAAATCACAATCTATCTATAATCGAAAAACTAAAATCTGCTCTGCAAGTTGGAAAAAGTATTAGTTTAAAAAGGAAAAAAAAAAAAAAAACCTAACCAACCTAACATAACGGACGGAGGGCACGTTTGATGGGTGCATGCATATTTGGATAAGCTTAAAAAGAAAAGAAAGAAAAAAACCTAGCTGACCTAACATAACGGTGGGCACGTTTGGGCACGGATGATGGATGCACATTTGATTTTTCCCGCTCTGCTGCCAAAAAATAATACACGAACCTAGCCCGGTTGTGCTCCGCCAAAAATCTGCAAAGTAAAAAAAAAAATTGAAAAATAATAATAATAAAAAAAAAAATGATACCTAACGGTGGGCACGTCTGGGCACGATGATGATGGATGCATGATTGATATGATGATATTGATATGCTTCCCTCCTCCATCACACTTTACCCACCGGAGCCGTGCATCTGACACTAACCATACTGTATGACAGCGATCGTCACTTGTTTCAATGTTGACAGTTGACGTTTGACGGCTGCTGTCGCGTATTCGGTTGTGTTTCGTTTAAATTTTTTTACGAAGCTGTTGTCGTCCACTTTGTATATGTTATTATTTAAAGGGGGGCGTTTTTGTATGAATAAAAAATAATTTATTAACGAAATAAAAAAATTTCGGTTTTCGAACGAAAATCTTATTTTATTTTTCGTTAATATTATAATTTTATTTATATATATAAATGCGCTCTCTTAATGATAATTTATCGGTGTGCAACTTTTATTATTATTATTATTAAACTGTGTGGATCGACGGATCTGTATGTATGTACTGTGTCCGTGTGAACGCAAAGCGAATAAGCGATCCTGAAAGCTTATCCTCCACTGTGTGTGGGAGATTTTTCGGCGGGGTTACGACTCTATAGCATCCGGGCGAAATCGTTATTGTTGCGATTCGTGTTAAACATGATTAAATTTCGTGAACGCCAGTCTCGATACGAACGTTCAAAATTTGGGATCTCTGTCGTGCGGCACGGTGCAAATGTGTTCCGTGCGGCGATCGTGTCCTCGAATTTGTGTATATCAAAAAAAAATGGTGGTTTGTGTCAGTCTATTGGTGTGTGCCGCCGCGCGTGTGTTGTGACGACGCTTCGTTGCCACACGCCGCACGGTGGTTTCACTCGATCGATGGATGCGAATTTAATTTTTTTTGTATATTTTAAATTATATAAAAGAGCTAACCCGTTTGCGTGCGGCGATCAATGCGCCCGCGCGCGGGTATTAATCGAGTGGCGCGAGCGCGCGCGCGCGCTGGTAGGTGGTACGCAAGAGCGATATCGATGTGCTGCTGCTGTGGTGCGGCGGCCGTCTGTGGAGCGCTTGTTTGTTCACCCCGTGCGCGCGCGTGTGTGTGCGTTCATCTTGTTTTAAAGATAGCTCCCTGGTTGATCCTGCCAGTAGTTATATGCTTGTCTCAAAGATTAAGCCATGCATGTCTCAGTGCAAGCCGTATTAAGGCGATACCGCGAATGGCTCAATATATCAGTTTTGGTTCCTTAGATCTTACTCAGTTACTTGGATAACTGTGGTAATTCTAGAGCTAATACATGCAATCAGAACTCTGACCAGTGATGGGATGAGTGCTTTTATTAGATCAAAACCAATCGACGGAGAGCCTCGCGTTCGAAGTCGTTAATTTTGATGAATCTGGATAACTTTTGCCGATCGCATGGTCCAGTACCGGCGACGCATCTTTCAAATGTCTGCCTTATCAACTTTCGATGGTAGTTTCTGCGACTACCATGGTTGTCACGGGTAACGGGGAATCAGGGTTCGATTCCGGAGAGGGAGCCTGAGAAACGGCTACCACATCCAAGGAAGGCAGCAGGCGCGCAAATTACCCACTCCCGGCACGGGGAGGTAGTGACGAAAAATAACGATACGGGACTCTTACGAGGCCTCGTAATCGGAATGAGTACACTTTAAATATTTTAACGAGGAACAATTGGAGGGCAAGTCTGGTGCCAGCAGCCGCGGTAATTCCAGCTCCAATAGCGTATACTAAAATTGTTGCGGTTAAAAAGCTCGTAGTTGCATTTGTGCGCCGCGCTGTCGGTGCACCGCATCCGCGGTGATACTGACACGTCTGCGGAGCATATCGTCGGTGAGCCGGCGGTAACACGCCGGTTCAATATCAAAATCCTATCGCGGTGCTCTTTGTCGAGTGTCGAGGTGGGCCGACAATTTTACTTTGAACAAATTAGAGTGCTCAAAGCGGGCTCAAAATGCTGCTTGAATATTTCGTGCATGGAATAATAGAATATGATCTCGGTTCTATTTTGTTGGTTTTCAGAACTCCGAGGTAATGATTAATAGGGATAACTGGGGGCATTCGTATTGCGACGTTAGAGGTGAAATTCTTGGATCGTCGCAAGACGAACATCAGCGAAAGCATTTGCCAAAGGTGTTTTCATCAATCAAGAACGAAAGTTAGAGGTTCGAAGGCGATTAGATACCGCCCTAGTTCTAACCGTAAATATGTCATCTAGCGATCCGCCGACGTTACTACAATGGCTCGGCGGGCAGCTTCCGGGAAACCAAAGATTTTGGACTCCGGGGGGAGTATGGTTGCAAAGCTGAAACTTAAAGGAATTGACGGAAGGGCACCACCAGGAGTGGAGCCTGCGGCTTAATTTGACTCAACACGGGAAATCTCACCAGGCCCGGACACCGGAAGGATTGACAGATTAACAGCTCTTTCTTGATTCGGTGGGTGGTGGTGCATGGCCGTTCTTAGTTGGTGGAGCGATTTGTCTGGTTAATTCCGGTAACGAACGAGACTCTAGCCTGCTAAATAGGCGTCGTCATCTAGGTGTGCGTGATTTCGGTCGCGCAACTCACTGGCGACGTATTAAAATTCTTCTTAGAGGGACCGGCGGCTTCGAGCCGCACGAGATTGAGCAATAACAGGTCTGTGATGCCCTTAGATGTCCTGGGCCGCACGCGCGCTACACTGAAGGAATCAGCATGTTCTCCCTGGCCTAGAGGCCCGGGCAACCCGCTGAAACTCCTTCGTGCTGGGGATTGGGGTTTGCAATTATCCCCCATAAACGAGGAATTCCTAGTAAGCGCGAGTCATAAGCTCGCGTTGATTACGTCCCTGCCCTTTGTACACACCGCCCGTCGCTACTACCGATTGAATGATTTAGTGAGGTCTTCGGACCGACACGCGGTGGCTTCACGGCCGTCGGCGTTGCTGGGAAGTTGACCAAACTTGATCATTTAGAGGAAGTAAAAGTCGTAACAAGGTTTCCGTAGGGGAACCTGCGGAAGGATCATTAACGTTCGTTTGCAACGCCCGCCGCATTGCGCGTAGCGAGTGTTTAAAAGCGACTATGTTATATATCCGAGACAATAAAACAAAACCACGGCGTCGTCCCCCCCCCTCCCCGTCGTCGTCGTCGTCGTCGTCGTCGTATCGATACGATGGACGATGGACAATGATGATACGATGATTGATAATCGGGGGATGGAGGGAGAGTTGATAGAGTGGACAGAGAGATGTCGATGAGACTGCCGTCAAGCTTTTTCCCGCCCACCTCGTGTGCGTGTGGGACTGCGTTTGTAGGCGTCGAAGATATCGCGTCGCGTCTTCAGTATCGTTCAACGTAGACTGGTATAAAAATCCGCACCACGAGTTGCAACGGGACGCGTTCGTTAAAAGTTCACACAGTGCATGCGCCGCGCACGCTCTCTAGCACCGTCGTGTGCTTTTTCACATCATCAACAGCGGTAGATGTGTCACACGCGGTGTTGCGTGCGCGTGCGCGTGTATTATAATTTTGACAATCGGCACACATGTGTACGTAGTACAATATACTGCTTGCACGCGTGTTGTTGTTTAAAAACTTTTATTAATGAAACTGAAAAACACATGAAAAACCATTACCCTGGACGGTGGATCACTTGGCTCGCGGGTCGATGAAGAACGCAGTTAACTGCGCGTCATAGTGTGAACTGCAGGACACATTTGAACATCGACATTTCGAACGCACATTGCGGTCCGTGGAGACACATCCAGGACCACTCCTGTCTGAGGGCCGGCTGTATAAATATAATATGCCACATTGCGCGTCGTCCACCTGTGTGGACGGCAAGCATTTGACCGTTCTGCGCCGTGCCTCGTGCACGCGCGGTCGGTCCAAATATATAACCGAATGTATGCAATATCACATTAATGACCATGCGATATTTTAACTGATCAGACTGTGCGATGCGCGTTAGCGCGCGCTGCCGTCGACTCTTCGCGCGTTCGCCGTCCTCTTTTGTTGGGGGATTGTGACAGTGAGCGTCGTGAGCAGCGTTCGCGCGCCGCCGTTGCCGTGACTGGTCGTACAAAAGTTATCTCGTCGGCGTGTGTCGTGTATCAGATATTGTTGTACATAACGCGCGCGCGCGCGCGCGCGCCATATACGTGTATATGTGTGTGTGTGTGCGCGCGTATGTTGTGTAGGCGGACTCGACGTCCGAAGAGCGCATCGACGCCGTCGTCGTTATCGTCGTTATTAAAAAAAACGTCGTAGCGGTTGCGTCGTCGTAACGCTGACGGATATCGCGTCTGCCTCATTTTTTTATCGTTGGCCTCAGATCAGGGAGGATCACCCGCCGAATTTAAGCATATTAGTAAGCGGAGGAAAAGAAACTAACTAGGATTTCCTTAGTAGCGGCGAGCGAACAGGAATGAAGCCCAGCACTGAATCCCGCCGTTGTCAAGGCGGCGGGAGATGTGGTGTTCGGGAGGTTCCGCTTTCTCGTCGCGGTCGCTCCTGTCCAAGTTCGTCTTGAACGGGGCCGTTTTCCCGTAGAGGGTGCCAGGCCCGTAGCGACGGTGGACCGCGGCGAGAGGGACTCTCCTCAGAGTCGGGTTGCTTGAGAGTGCAGCCCTAAGTGGGTGGTAAACTC
>CAOCTI010000012.1:67500-72500 GCA_948253155.1 Leucoma salicis
ACCTAGCTGACCTAACATAACGGTGGGCACGTTTGGGCACGGATGATGGATGCACATTTGATTTTTCCCGCTCTGCTGCCAAAAAATAATACACGAACCTAGCCCGGTTGTGCTCCGCCAAAAATCTGCAAAGTAAAAAAAAAAATTGAAAAATAATAATAATAAAAAAAAAAATGATACCTAACGGTGGGCACGTCTGGGCACGATGATGATGGATGCATGATTGATATGATGATATTGATATGCTTCCCTCCTCCATCACACTTTACCCACCGGAGCCGTGCATCTGACACTAACCATACTGTATGACAGCGATCGTCACTTGTTTCAATGTTGACAGTTGACGTTTGACGGCTGCTGTCGCGTATTCGGTTGTGTTTCGTTTAAATTTTTTTACGAAGCTGTTGTCGTCCACTTTGTATATGTTATTATTTAAAGGGGGGCGTTTTTGTATGAATAAAAAATAATTTATTAACGAAATAAAAAAATTTCGGTTTTCGAACGAAAATCTTATTTTATTTTTCGTTAATATTATAATTTTATTTATATATATAAATGCGCTCTCTTAATGATAATTTATCGGTGTGCAACTTTTATTATTATTATTATTAAACTGTGTGGATCGACGGATCTGTATGTATGTACTGTGTCCGTGTGAACGCAAAGCGAATAAGCGATCCTGAAAGCTTATCCTCCACTGTGTGTGGGAGATTTTTCGGCGGGGTTACGACTCTATAGCATCCGGGCGAAATCGTTATTGTTGCGATTCGTGTTAAACATGATTAAATTTCGTGAACGCCAGTCTCGATACGAACGTTCAAAATTTGGGATCTCTGTCGTGCGGCACGGTGCAAATGTGTTCCGTGCGGCGATCGTGTCCTCGAATTTGTGTATATCAAAAAAAAATGGTGGTTTGTGTCAGTCTATTGGTGTGTGCCGCCGCGCGTGTGTTGTGACGACGCTTCGTTGCCACACGCCGCACGGTGGTTTCACTCGATCGATGGATGCGAATTTAATTTTTTTTGTATATTTTAAATTATATAAAAGAGCTAACCCGTTTGCGTGCGGCGATCAATGCGCCCGCGCGCGGGTATTAATCGAGTGGCGCGAGCGCGCGCGCGCGCTGGTAGGTGGTACGCAAGAGCGATATCGATGTGCTGCTGCTGTGGTGCGGCGGCCGTCTGTGGAGCGCTTGTTTGTTCACCCCGTGCGCGCGCGTGTGTGTGCGTTCATCTTGTTTTAAAGATAGCTCCCTGGTTGATCCTGCCAGTAGTTATATGCTTGTCTCAAAGATTAAGCCATGCATGTCTCAGTGCAAGCCGTATTAAGGCGATACCGCGAATGGCTCAATATATCAGTTTTGGTTCCTTAGATCTTACTCAGTTACTTGGATAACTGTGGTAATTCTAGAGCTAATACATGCAATCAGAACTCTGACCAGTGATGGGATGAGTGCTTTTATTAGATCAAAACCAATCGACGGAGAGCCTCGCGTTCGAAGTCGTTAATTTTGATGAATCTGGATAACTTTTGCCGATCGCATGGTCCAGTACCGGCGACGCATCTTTCAAATGTCTGCCTTATCAACTTTCGATGGTAGTTTCTGCGACTACCATGGTTGTCACGGGTAACGGGGAATCAGGGTTCGATTCCGGAGAGGGAGCCTGAGAAACGGCTACCACATCCAAGGAAGGCAGCAGGCGCGCAAATTACCCACTCCCGGCACGGGGAGGTAGTGACGAAAAATAACGATACGGGACTCTTACGAGGCCTCGTAATCGGAATGAGTACACTTTAAATATTTTAACGAGGAACAATTGGAGGGCAAGTCTGGTGCCAGCAGCCGCGGTAATTCCAGCTCCAATAGCGTATACTAAAATTGTTGCGGTTAAAAAGCTCGTAGTTGCATTTGTGCGCCGCGCTGTCGGTGCACCGCATCCGCGGTGATACTGACACGTCTGCGGAGCATATCGTCGGTGAGCCGGCGGTAACACGCCGGTTCAATATCAAAATCCTATCGCGGTGCTCTTTGTCGAGTGTCGAGGTGGGCCGACAATTTTACTTTGAACAAATTAGAGTGCTCAAAGCGGGCTCAAAATGCTGCTTGAATATTTCGTGCATGGAATAATAGAATATGATCTCGGTTCTATTTTGTTGGTTTTCAGAACTCCGAGGTAATGATTAATAGGGATAACTGGGGGCATTCGTATTGCGACGTTAGAGGTGAAATTCTTGGATCGTCGCAAGACGAACATCAGCGAAAGCATTTGCCAAAGGTGTTTTCATCAATCAAGAACGAAAGTTAGAGGTTCGAAGGCGATTAGATACCGCCCTAGTTCTAACCGTAAATATGTCATCTAGCGATCCGCCGACGTTACTACAATGGCTCGGCGGGCAGCTTCCGGGAAACCAAAGATTTTGGACTCCGGGGGGAGTATGGTTGCAAAGCTGAAACTTAAAGGAATTGACGGAAGGGCACCACCAGGAGTGGAGCCTGCGGCTTAATTTGACTCAACACGGGAAATCTCACCAGGCCCGGACACCGGAAGGATTGACAGATTAACAGCTCTTTCTTGATTCGGTGGGTGGTGGTGCATGGCCGTTCTTAGTTGGTGGAGCGATTTGTCTGGTTAATTCCGGTAACGAACGAGACTCTAGCCTGCTAAATAGGCGTCGTCATCTAGGTGTGCGTGATTTCGGTCGCGCAACTCACTGGCGACGTATTAAAATTCTTCTTAGAGGGACCGGCGGCTTCGAGCCGCACGAGATTGAGCAATAACAGGTCTGTGATGCCCTTAGATGTCCTGGGCCGCACGCGCGCTACACTGAAGGAATCAGCATGTTCTCCCTGGCCTAGAGGCCCGGGCAACCCGCTGAAACTCCTTCGTGCTGGGGATTGGGGTTTGCAATTATCCCCCATAAACGAGGAATTCCTAGTAAGCGCGAGTCATAAGCTCGCGTTGATTACGTCCCTGCCCTTTGTACACACCGCCCGTCGCTACTACCGATTGAATGATTTAGTGAGGTCTTCGGACCGACACGCGGTGGCTTCACGGCCGTCGGCGTTGCTGGGAAGTTGACCAAACTTGATCATTTAGAGGAAGTAAAAGTCGTAACAAGGTTTCCGTAGGGGAACCTGCGGAAGGATCATTAACGTTCGTTTGCAACGCCCGCCGCATTGCGCGTAGCGAGTGTTTAAAAGCGACTATGTTATATATCCGAGACAATAAAACAAAACCACGGCGTCGTCCCCCCCCCTCCCCGTCGTCGTCGTCGTCGTCGTCGTCGTCGTCGTCGTCGTCGTCGTATCGATACGATGGACGATGGACAATGATGATACGATGATTGATAATCGGGGGATGGAGGGAGAGTTGATAGAGTGGACAGAGAGATGTCGATGAGACTGCCGTCAAGCTTTTTCCCGCCCACCTCGTGTGCGTGTGGGACTGCGTTTGTAGGCGTCGAAGATATCGCGTCGCGTCTTCAGTATCGTTCAACGTAGACTGGTATAAAAATCCGCACCACGAGTTGCAACGGGACGCGTTCGTTAAAAGTTCACACAGTGCATGCGCCGCGCACGCTCTCTAGCACCGTCGTGTGCTTTTTCACATCATCAACAGCGGTAGATGTGTCACACGCGGTGTTGCGTGCGCGTGCGCGTGTATTATAATTTTGACAATCGGCACACATGTGTACGTAGTACAATATACTGCTTGCACGCGTGTTGTTGTTTAAAAACTTTTATTAATGAAACTGAAAAACACATGTAAAACCATTACCCTGGACGGTGGATCACTTGGCTCGCGGGTCGATGAAGAACGCAGTTAACTGCGCGTCATAGTGTGAACTGCAGGACACATTTGAACATCGACATTTCGAACGCACATTGCGGTCCGTGGAGACACATCCAGGACCACTCCTGTCTGAGGGCCGGCTGTATAAATATAATATGCCACATTGCGCGTCGTCCACCTGTGTGGACGGCAAGCATTTGACCGTTCTGCGCCGTGCCTCGTGCACGCGCGGTCGGTCCAAATATATAACCGAATGTATGCAATATCACATTAATGACCATGCGATATTTTAACTGATCAGACTGTGCGATGCGCGTTAGCGCGCGCTGCCGTCGACTCTTCGCGCGTTCGCCGTCCTCTTTTGTTGGGGGATTGTGACAGTGAGCGTCGTGAGCAGCGTTCGCGCGCCGCCGTTGCCGTGACTGGTCGTACAAAAGTTATCTCGTCGGCGTGTGTCGTGTATCAGATATTGTTGTACATAACGCGCGCGCGCGCGCGCGCGCCATATACGTGTATATGTGTGTGTGTGTGCGCGCGTATGTTGTGTAGGCGGACTCGACGTCCGAAGAGCGCATCGACGCCGTCGTCGTTATCGTCGTTATTAAAAAAATCGTCGTAGCGGTTGCGTCGTCGTAACGCTGACGGATATCGCGTCTGCCTCATTTTTTTATCGTTGGCCTCAGATCAGGGAGGATCACCCGCCGAATTTAAGCATATTAGTAAGCGGAGGAAAAGAAACTAACTAGGATTTCCTTAGTAGCGGCGAGCGAACAGGAATGAAGCCCAGCACTGAATCCCGCCGTTGTCAAGGCGGCGGGAGATGTGGTGTTCGGGAGGTTCCGCTTTCTCGTCGCGGTCGCTCCTGTCCAAGTTCGTCTTGAACGGGGCCGTTTTCCCGTAGAGGGTGCCAGGCCCGTAGCGACGGTGGACCGCGGCGAGAGGGACTCTCCTCAGAGTCGGGTTGCTTGAGAGTGCAGCCCTAAGTGGGTGGTAAACTCCATCTAAGGCTAAATATTACCGCGAGACCGATAGCGAACAAGTACCGTGAGGGAAAGTTGAAAAGAACTTTGAAGAGAGAGTTCAAGAGTACGTGAAACCGTTCAGGGGTAAACCTGCGAAACTCGAATGAACGAACGGAGAGATTCATCGTCACTCCGCGGCGTACGGACGCGCGTTTCGATGTCGTCGACCTCGGTCGGGCGGCAC
>CAOCTI010000012.1:77500-82500 GCA_948253155.1 Leucoma salicis
ATGATGGATGCATGATTGATATGATGATATTGATATGCTTCCCTCCTCCATCACACTTTACCCACCGGAGCCGTGCATCTGACACTAACCATACTGTATGACAGCGATCGTCACTTGTTTCAATGTTGACAGTTGACGTTTGACGGCTGCTGTCGCGTATTCGGTTGTGTTTCGTTTAAATTTTTTTACGAAGCTGTTGTCGTCCACTTTGTATATGTTATTATTTAAAGGGGGGCGTTTTTGTATGAATAAAAAATAATTTATTAACGAAATAAAAAAATTTCGGTTTTCGAACGAAAATCTTATTTTATTTTTCGTTAATATTATAATTTTATTTATATATATAAATGCGCTCTCTTAATGATAATTTATCGGTGTGCAACTTTTATTATTATTATTATTAAACTGTGTGGATCGACGGATCTGTATGTATGTACTGTGTCCGTGTGAACGCAAAGCGAATAAGCGATCCTGAAAGCTTATCCTCCACTGTGTGTGGGAGATTTTTCGGCGGGGTTACGACTCTATAGCATCCGGGCGAAATCGTTATTGTTGCGATTCGTGTTAAACATGATTAAATTTCGTGAACGCCAGTCTCGATACGAACGTTCAAAATTTGGGATCTCTGTCGTGCGGCACGGTGCAAATGTGTTCCGTGCGGCGATCGTGTCCTCGAATTTGTGTATATCAAAAAAAAATGGTGGTTTGTGTCAGTCTATTGGTGTGTGCCGCCGCGCGTGTGTTGTGACGACGCTTCGTTGCCACACGCCGCACGGTGGTTTCACTCGATCGATGGATGCGAATTTAATTTTTTTTGTATATTTTAAATTATATAAAAGAGCTAACCCGTTTGCGTGCGGCGATCAATGCGCCCGCGCGCGGGTATTAATCGAGTGGCGCGAGCGCGCGCGCGCGCTGGTAGGTGGTACGCAAGAGCGATATCGATGTGCTGCTGCTGTGGTGCGGCGGCCGTCTGTGGAGCGCTTGTTTGTTCACCCCGTGCGCGCGCGTGTGTGTGCGTTCATCTTGTTTTAAAGATAGCTCCCTGGTTGATCCTGCCAGTAGTTATATGCTTGTCTCAAAGATTAAGCCATGCATGTCTCAGTGCAAGCCGTATTAAGGCGATACCGCGAATGGCTCAATATATCAGTTTTGGTTCCTTAGATCTTACTCAGTTACTTGGATAACTGTGGTAATTCTAGAGCTAATACATGCAATCAGAACTCTGACCAGTGATGGGATGAGTGCTTTTATTAGATCAAAACCAATCGACGGAGAGCCTCGCGTTCGAAGTCGTTAATTTTGATGAATCTGGATAACTTTTGCCGATCGCATGGTCCAGTACCGGCGACGCATCTTTCAAATGTCTGCCTTATCAACTTTCGATGGTAGTTTCTGCGACTACCATGGTTGTCACGGGTAACGGGGAATCAGGGTTCGATTCCGGAGAGGGAGCCTGAGAAACGGCTACCACATCCAAGGAAGGCAGCAGGCGCGCAAATTACCCACTCCCGGCACGGGGAGGTAGTGACGAAAAATAACGATACGGGACTCTTACGAGGCCTCGTAATCGGAATGAGTACACTTTAAATATTTTAACGAGGAACAATTGGAGGGCAAGTCTGGTGCCAGCAGCCGCGGTAATTCCAGCTCCAATAGCGTATACTAAAATTGTTGCGGTTAAAAAGCTCGTAGTTGCATTTGTGCGCCGCGCTGTCGGTGCACCGCATCCGCGGTGATACTGACACGTCTGCGGAGCATATCGTCGGTGAGCCGGCGGTAACACGCCGGTTCAATATCAAAATCCTATCGCGGTGCTCTTTGTCGAGTGTCGAGGTGGGCCGACAATTTTACTTTGAACAAATTAGAGTGCTCAAAGCGGGCTCAAAATGCTGCTTGAATATTTCGTGCATGGAATAATAGAATATGATCTCGGTTCTATTTTGTTGGTTTTCAGAACTCCGAGGTAATGATTAATAGGGATAACTGGGGGCATTCGTATTGCGACGTTAGAGGTGAAATTCTTGGATCGTCGCAAGACGAACATCAGCGAAAGCATTTGCCAAAGGTGTTTTCATCAATCAAGAACGAAAGTTAGAGGTTCGAAGGCGATTAGATACCGCCCTAGTTCTAACCGTAAATATGTCATCTAGCGATCCGCCGACGTTACTACAATGGCTCGGCGGGCAGCTTCCGGGAAACCAAAGATTTTGGACTCCGGGGGGAGTATGGTTGCAAAGCTGAAACTTAAAGGAATTGACGGAAGGGCACCACCAGGAGTGGAGCCTGCGGCTTAATTTGACTCAACACGGGAAATCTCACCAGGCCCGGACACCGGAAGGATTGACAGATTAACAGCTCTTTCTTGATTCGGTGGGTGGTGGTGCATGGCCGTTCTTAGTTGGTGGAGCGATTTGTCTGGTTAATTCCGGTAACGAACGAGACTCTAGCCTGCTAAATAGGCGTCGTCATCTAGGTGTGCGTGATTTCGGTCGCGCAACTCACTGGCGACGTATTAAAATTCTTCTTAGAGGGACCGGCGGCTTCGAGCCGCACGAGATTGAGCAATAACAGGTCTGTGATGCCCTTAGATGTCCTGGGCCGCACGCGCGCTACACTGAAGGAATCAGCATGTTCTCCCTGGCCTAGAGGCCCGGGCAACCCGCTGAAACTCCTTCGTGCTGGGGATTGGGGTTTGCAATTATCCCCCATAAACGAGGAATTCCTAGTAAGCGCGAGTCATAAGCTCGCGTTGATTACGTCCCTGCCCTTTGTACACACCGCCCGTCGCTACTACCGATTGAATGATTTAGTGAGGTCTTCGGACCGACACGCGGTGGCTTCACGGCCGTCGGCGTTGCTGGGAAGTTGACCAAACTTGATCATTTAGAGGAAGTAAAAGTCGTAACAAGGTTTCCGTAGGGGAACCTGCGGAAGGATCATTAACGTTCGTTTGCAACGCCCGCCGCATTGCGCGTAGCGAGTGTTTAAAAGCGACTATGTTATATATCCGAGACAATAAACACAAAACCACGGCGTCGTCCCCCCCCTCCCCGTCGTCGTCGTCGTCGTCGTCGTATCGATACGATGGACGATGGACAATGATGATACGATGATTGATAATCGGGGGATGGAGGGAGAGATGATAGAGTGGACAGAGAGATGTCGATGAGACTGCCGTCAAGCTTTTTCCCGCCCACCTCGTGTGCGTGTGGGACTGCGTTTGTAGGCGTCGAAGATATCGCGTCGCGTCTTCAGTATCGTTCAACGTAGACTGGTATAAAAATCCGCACCACGAGTTGCAACGGGACGCGTTCGTTAAAAGTTCACACAGTGCATGCGCCGCGCACGCTCTCTAGCACCGTCGTGTGCTTTTTCACATCATCAACAGCGGTAGATGTGTCACGCGCGGTGTTGCGTGCGCGTGCGCGTGTATTATAATTTTGACAATCGGCACACATGTGTACGTAGTACAATATACTGCTTGCACACGTGTTGTTGTTTAAAAACTTTTATTAATGAAACTTAAAAACACATGAAAAACCATTACCCTGGACGGTGGATCACTTGGCTCGCGGGTCGATGAAGAACGCAGTTAACTGCGCGTCATAGTGTGAACTGCAGGACACATTTGAACATCGACATTTCGAACGCACATTGCGGTCCGTGGAGACACATCCAGGACCACTCCTGTCTGAGGGCCGGCTGTATAAATATAATATGCCACATTGCGCGTCGTCCACCTGTGTGGACGGCAAGCATTTGACCGTTCTGCGCCGTGCCTTGTGCACGCGCGGTCGGTCCAAATATATAACCGAATGTATGCAATATCACATTAATGACCATGCGATATTTTAACTGATCAGACTGTGCGATGCGCGTTAGCGCGCGCTGCCGTCGACTCTTCGCGCGTTCGCCGTCCTCTTTTGTTGGGGGATTGTGACAGTGAGCGTCGTGAGCAGCGTTCGCGCGCCGCCGTTGCCGTGACTGGTCGTACAAAAGTTATCTCGTCGGCGTGTGTCGTGTATCAGATATTGTTGTACATAACGCGCGCGCGCGCGCGCGCCATATACGTGTATATGTGTGTGTGCGCGCGTATGTTGTGTAGGCGGACTCGACGTCCGAAGAGCGCATCGACGCCGTCGTCGTTATCGTCGTTATTAAAAAAAACGTCGTAGCGGTTGCGTCGTCGTAACGCTGACGGATATCGCGTCTGCCTCATTTTTTTATCGTTGGCCTCAGATCAGGGAGGATCACCCGCCGAATTTAAGCATATTAGTAAGCGGAGGAAAAGAAACTAACTAGGATTTCCTTAGTAGCGGCGAGCGAACAGGAATGAAGCCCAGCACTGAATCCCGCCGTTGTCAAGGCGGCGGGAGATGTGGTGTTCGGGAGGTTCCGCTTTCTCGTCGCGGTCGCTCCTGTCCAAGTTCGTCTTGAACGGGGCCGTTTTCCCGTAGAGGGTGCCAGGCCCGTAGCGACGGTGGACCGCGGCGAGAGGGACTCTCCTCAGAGTCGGGTTGCTTGAGAGTGCAGCCCTAAGTGGGTGGTAAACTCCATCTAAGGCTAAATATTACCGCGAGACCGATAGCGAACAAGTACCGTGAGGGAAAGTTGAAAAGAACTTTGAAGAGAGAGTTCAAGAGTACGTGAAACCGTTCAGGGGTAAACCTGCGAAACTCGAATGAACGAACGGAGAGATTCATCGTCACTCCGCGGCGTACGGACGCGCGTTTCGATGTCGTCGACCTCGGTCGGGCGGCACGGCGCGCGCTCGTCGACGTCCGCGGACGGCGTGCACTTCTCTCTTAGTAAATACATCGCGACCCGTTCTATGTCGGTCTGAGCGCCGTTCGGGAGCCCCGTTGTCCCCTCGCGGGGATAATGGGACCGCGACGGTTGCCGACCGGCCGTAGGACGGTATATGTTATGAAACGCGCACGCGTTTACAACGCGTCCGGCCCGACGCAAGTCAACGTCGTATCCAACGTTCCGCCTAA
>CAOCTI010000012.1:87500-89209 GCA_948253155.1 Leucoma salicis
TTTTATATGAATAAAAAATAATTTATTAACGAAATAAAAAAATTTCGGTTTTCGAACGAAAATCTTATTTTATTTTTCGTTAATATTATAATTTTATTTATATATAAAATGCGCTCTCTTAATGATAATTTATCGGTGTGCACAACTTTTATTATTATTATTAAACTGTGTGGATCGACGGATCTGTATGTATGTACTGTGTCCGTGTGAACGCAAAGCGAATAAGCGATCCTGAAAGCTTATCCTCCACTGTGTGTGGAGATTTTTCGGCGGGGTTACGACTCTATAGCATCCGGGCGAAATCGTTATTGTTGCGATTCGTGTTAAACATGATTAAATTTCGTGAACGCCAGTCTCGATACGAACGTTCAAAATTTGGGATCTCTGTCGTGCGCACGGTGCAAATGTGTTCCGTGCGGCGATCGTGTCCTCGAATTTATATTTGTATATCAAAAAAAAATGGTGGTTTGTGTCCGTCTATTGGTGTGTGCCGCCGCGCGTGTGTTGTGACGACGCTTCGTTGCCACACGCCGCACGGTGGTTTCACTCGATCGATGGATGCGAATTTAATTTTTTTTGTATATTTTAAATTATATAAAAGAGCTAACCCGTTTGCGTGCGGCGATCAATGCGCCCGCGCGCGGGTATTAATCGAGTGGCGCGAGCGCGCGCGCGCGCGCGCTGGTAGGTGGTACGCAAGAGCGATATCGATGTGCTGCTGCTGTGGTGCGGCGGCCGTCTGTGGAGCGCTTGTTTGTTCACCCCGTGCGCGCGCGCGTGTGTGTGCGTTCATCTTGTTTTAAAGATAGCTCCCTGGTTGATCCTGCCAGTAGTTATATGCTTGTCTCAAAGATTAAGCCATGCATGTCTCAGTGCAAGCCGTATTAAGGCGATACCGCGAATGGCTCAATATATCAGTTTTGGTTCCTTAGATCTTACTCAGTTACTTGGATAACTGTGGTAATTCTAGAGCTAATACATGCAATCAGAACTCTGACCAGTGATGGGATGAGTGCTTTTATTAGATCAAAACCAATCGACGGAGAGCCTCGCGTTCGAAGTCGTTAATTTTGATGAATCTGGATAACTTTTGCCGATCGCATGGTCCAGTACCGGCGACGCATCTTTCAAATGTCTGCCTTATCAACTTTCGATGGTAGTTTCTGCGACTACCATGGTTGTCACGGGTAACGGGGAATCAGGGTTCGATTCCGGAGAGGGAGCCTGAGAAACGGCTACCACATCCAAGGAAGGCAGCAGGCGCGCAAATTACCCACTCCCGGCACGGGGAGGTAGTGACGAAAAATAACGATACGGGACTCTTACGAGGCCTCGTAATCGGAATGAGTACACTTTAAATATTTTAACGAGGAACAATTGGAGGGCAAGTCTGGTGCCAGCAGCCGCGGTAATTCCAGCTCCAATAGCGTATACTAAAATTGTTGCGGTTAAAAAGCTCGTAGTTGCATTTGTGCGCCGCGCTGTCGGTGCACCGCATCCGCGGTGATACTGACACGTCTGCGGAGCATATCGTCGGTGAGCCGGCGGTAACACGCCGGTTCAATATCAAAATCCTATCGCGGTGCTCTTTGTCGAGTGTCGAGGTGGGCCGACAATTTTACTTTGAACAAATTAGAGTGCTCAAAGCGGGCTCAAAATGCTGCTTGAATATTTCGTGCATGGAATAATAGAATATGATCTCGGTTCTA
>CAOCTI010000013.1:0-26000 GCA_948253155.1 Leucoma salicis
TCGGGTAAGAAAAACCCACTTTTCGGAATTTTTTATTACGGAGCACTATGAAATCGCTGCTTACGGTAGCGCTGACCAAGCGAGACTGGTTAGGTTAGGTTAGGTTAGGTTAGGTTAGGTTAGGTTAGGTTAGGTTAGGTTAGGTTAGGTTAGGTTAGGTTAGGTTAGGTTTTTTTTTTTTTTTTTTTTTTTTTTTTTTTTTTTTTTTTTTTTTAAATTCCGAACATTATTCGTTCGGGCTGCGGTCTCCTGTGACATGGTCACAGCTCTTCTATGGCTGTTTGGAAACTTCATCCATTTATCTATTTAGAAAAAAGAATTTACCGGATTTGTTATTGTACCATATTTTGTATTAAGTATTTTACTATAGTTTTTAGTTTAGTATATTTTTATATTATGTTGTTATTATTTGTAATTATATTTCATACATAAGTTATGCAAATTTGCTGGATTTCGTTTGTTATATGGTTTGTTATTGTTTTATTATACAATTTTAGTATTCGTTTATTTTTATATTAGTTATTAGTTTGTTATTGTTTATTGTTATATTTCTTAGATAAGTTATGTCAGATTTATATTATTTATTTGATTTTATTCTAGTTACTTATTACTTTTCCCATTTCGATTTGATTTGCATATATTTTCTTATGTTTCCCACACCAGATATCATATTTCTATTTTATGTAATCTATTCTAATTTGTTATTATATTTCCTATTTATAATTTACCGTCTTCTTTACTTCTGCGTAGAATTCCTGAATATATTACTTTGTCTTACTTTTATTGGTAAAGTACTAATTTATTTTAATTCTTTATACTTTTTGTATGTTTTATATACTAATTTTAGATGGTATGATTTAATATTATACGTTTTGAATATTTGTCTAGTTTTTTATATCCGGTTAAATTTGTTTATTTAATTACTTTATTATTTACTATATGTATATATATTATCAAATATGTTAAATGCGTTTATTCATATTTAGTTATTATATCATGTCTATGTGATTAATTATAAGTTATAAGTGTGTTTGTGCTGGTGACTTAGGTGTATATGTATATTTTGTACATTAACATGGATATATGTGTATGTTTTATTATACCCACATATTCATTTTATTGTCAGTGTTTTTGTTTTTCTGTTGTATTATCGGTGTAAATTTGTATATGTGTGTATGTATTGTATTATTTGAATTTTTATTGGTGCTTATTTGTTTACCAATTCTGTGTTAAGATTTTGTTAGCCTATTCATATGTAGCCATTCATATGTTCAACATATGTTTTATGCCAATATTTTTGATGTATGTGAGTAGTATGAATATAATTATAAATCTATTGTTAATATATTTTATTTGTTTTATTTATCTATATTGTATATATATGCCTTATATTGTTATTGTGCTCTATTTGTATTTAAAAAATTGAGGAATTTTGTATGTGAGCTGTTGTGAATATTAATGTTTATGTAAATGTATGTGTGTTTTGTGTAATTGATTTGTTTGTATGTTGGATTCAAATATGCTCATATATGTATATGCCCATTATACGTATACGTAGCATCTATCCGTGTTTGTATTTTGTATTATGTTTGTATATTTGTTAGTGTTGTGTATTATATGTATTTTAGAGTGTTGTGTTGCATACCGCATACGGTCTAGTGTATTTATTAACTTTTGAGGTACTAATACTAAATGGGCGCTAGCGACTGTCTCAGCTATAGGCTGTAGCGGCCCGTGCCAGCGCATCCCATTTCTTGCGCACAGAACACTCCTCGCTGTATGCCGTGTGGCCTGGCGTGTCACTCTTAGCTTTTATACAATTCGCGCACGTAGGTGCCCGTCCCCCGGCCACACGCGGGCACTCCGCCCTATGGTGAGGCCCACCGCAATAATTGCATAGATCCTCACTTTCGGTGCAGAGCTTCCGCCCGTGCCCGAAAGCCAGGCATCTCGTGCACTGTACCAGAGGCGATTGGTCGAACACCTTCACACGCTGGAGATCGATGTAGATTCTGCCCGCCGACGTTAGCCTCTGCCATAAGGCAGGCGAAACTTGGAGGACGGCATGACACTCGGAGGCGCTTCTCGCCTTCCTCCTATATTTCACCTCGACAGAGGCCTCATCGACGGACAAGTTCTCCAGCAAATGCCCATTTTGGATACGAAGGGCAGTGCGTATGTCCTCATCGGTGTTGGTGCTTATGAGGTTTTTAAGAATGACAAGTGGTCTTCTGAACTTGGCCTCTTCAACATTCAGCTTGGCACTCCTCAGCCGCGCCGCAGCTTCCTCCAATTCCTCCTTGCTGGCGCAGCTGAGGACCACCTTCTGATCTTTGATCTTGCGCAGGCCTTCTATTTTGAGGCCTATTCTTCTGGCGTCCAGCGCCTCACGCACTTTCTCTACGACGTCATTGCATGAGTCCCGGTCTGATCCTGAGCCCACGATGACCGAGAACTTCCGTCCGATATTGGTTGGTGGTTTTCGGAGGGCGTCTGCGTAGGACTGTGTTACCTCAGGTAACACGCCTCCTCCCACCTTCATTGCTTCTACTGAGTCTTTAATATTTTGAAGCTCTTTTAGTAGCTCTCCGTCATCGTGATTCACCTTTCCTGTTTCTTTTCGGTCCCTTTTAACCTCTTTATAATACTTTTCAACAGTACGATGAAGTTCCCAAATCCTTGAGCTGTTCTCCCTAATGACTTCTATGTTCTGTTTCATACCGTTTAACTCTTTTAATATTACTGTATTATTCTCTTTTGTGTTGTCAGTCTTATTAATTGTCTCTTTCATATCTCCTCTTATATCTTCCCCCATTGGTTTGATGTGACCCAATTGTGTTGTTATATTTTGCATAGTTTCTGCGACTTTTTTCATTTCTTTTACCGTTTTTGTAATGTCGGCTGTTTGGGTAAGGACGTTTTCTAATGAGTCGCACTTGTCTCTATTAACATTCTGGGGGATCCCCACATTCATTTTCTGACTCTTTACTGTGACTACCAATTCTTCAAGCTTCGCATGCATCTCTTGCTGGTAAAGGGCACCGCTGCTCTGCTGTTTACGCAATATTGCGTTTTCCAGCTCGGCCTCTTTTACCAAATGAGTCAGTCTGTCAAGAAGTAGGCCCACTCCAATCTTGACTTCGGATTTGATATTCCTAGAGGTGTTCATAAGGTCCTTTGCCTCTTTTAAGCAGTCCTTAGCTTCCGATGTCCTATTTTGAGGTTTTTCTATTTTGTTCGTTACCTCATCCCCTTCCCCTACACTCCTCCTCACGGTAATTGTACGGTTGAGTGCAGTGGATGGGCAGGGTTTTGGGTCTTTATCTTGTTGGGTCGATGATTTGGTTACATCCTTTTTCGGGGTTCGAATCATGATTGTTTTCGGAGATCGCAGCTATATAAGCTCTACTTGCACGGATGTAAAGGGCCCGGCAGTAGGTTGTAAAATATTAATCAATATAATTATAATGTATATATGTGTATTTATCAGTTTAAATTCAATATGTAAATAGAATAGTCTTATATCTGTATATTATTTAATAATTTATGTCAATAATCCGTAGTTTTCTAATTTAAATAATTAATATTATTATTGTCGATTAAAATGGTAAATGTGGTCAATAAAACTTAATATAAATAAGGTCAATAAAACCTGTTGTCTTAAGACAATTATAAATAACAGTACCTATACTTATGTTAAATATATCGTCAGGAGGTCAGGTCACTACCTTGACACGTCCCAACCAAGTGCTCGTCTGCGGCACAAAATGGGAGGTTATAAGAATAACGGCCAATTGTTACCGCCGGACGAGCCCCCAAGAAGGTCCGCACCTCTGGCAGTGACAGGCCGTAGTCTTTTTGCACACTGTTATATATAGCAATCTTTTATCTTGGTCAATAAACCAGAAGCGTTACTATAATTATAATGAATATATGACTGAAAACAGTCTGTCAAAGAGATACCAGTTCCTGCGGTACGCTCTGGTGATCCAAGTTACTTATTTTATTAATACTACGACAATAGTGAGATGAAAATAATTAAAACAAAGAAATGGTAAGTCTTATATTGATGACTTTTTTGTCAATTCGAATAAAATAAATACTCGAAAAATTATGCCCTCCAGAGAGAAGATAAGGGTAGATTCTGGGAGGGCTTTGTGTCGTAGATCGATTTTTAAAATAAAAATTTTTTGGTATATCTTCGTATATTCTTCTTCTTTATACTGTACCCTTCAAATCTAGGTATTTAAACCCTAAAGGGTGGGTTGGGTGGGCAAAAAACAAGGGATGGAAGTCTCCAAACACCCCCAAATGGGGTATCGGCGTACAGGGCTTGACGAGCCCTACACGATGGTGTGATAAACCACTAGGGTCTCTATAGAAAAAAGTGAAATTATCCCAATAAAACTGATGAAATTTTGCCAAAAACTATGTTTTTTCACAGAAACTACGAAATAACTAAAAAACTATATGAGATATTGATACAAATGTGGTATTGAAATAAAGGGCTGTTAACAGCGGACAATCTAATGTAAGAACCACCACCGTGCAACCAGAATTACTGGCAGTGGCTAAGTACAAAGTTCGAATATTATAATAAAAATTTTGTATAGAAATATTTATATAAAAAGTCAAATTTTTAGGGGTTGAAATTAACCACCCTTGTTTATTTAGTCAAATTTAAGCTAGTTTAGGTCAATAGAACACGAAACAATCGCTATACCAACAAGAAAACCAAAAAATGTTAGATGGGTTAGGTTAGGTTAGGTTAGGTTAGGTTAGGTTAGGTTAGGTTCCCTCGACCGTACCTAAGGTGGCCGAATCGGCAAACAGCAACAAGAAAAAGAACAGGAGGAGGAAAAAGAAGTCGCCACTCGCCCCTCCTCGTGCACCGGCTGTAGTGATAACTCTGCAGCCGGCTGCGGCCGAACGTGGGCTGACTTACGCCGATGCGCTTACCCGCGCTGAGGAGTCCGTCAATCTCCCTGAACTGGGTATAAACGAGGGCCTCAGAGTAAGGCGAGCTGTGACAGGAGCTAGGGTCCTCCTGCTCCCAAAGGCGCAGAACGCCGAAACCGCCGATCAACTTGCGGAGAAACTGCGAGGTGCATTGAATGGAGTGGCGGATGTCGTCCGCCCTGTCAAATGTGCGGATTTGCGGGTGACAGGTATGGATGACTCCGTCACTAAGGAGAAGATTGTTTCGGCTGTCGCTCGTTCTACTGGATGCGCTCCTAAGCAGGTCCAAGTCGGGGACATACGACGCGGGCCAAATGGCATGGGTACAACAAAAGTCCGCTGCCCTGTAACTGCGGCCAAGATCCTGGTCGGTACAGGACGCCTTCTCGTCGGATGGAGCTCGGCTGGGGTCCGGGCGCTTGATCCGCTCCCCTTGAGATGCTTCAAGTGCCAGAGCCTGGGGCATGCGGGCCGGCTATGCCCGGTCGGAATTGATAGGTCGAACCTCTGCTTCCGGTGTGGCTGTACTGGGCATCGGTTGGCAGAATGCGTGGCGAAGCCACGCTGCGCCGTGTGTTCAGCAGCGGGACGTCCTGCTGAGCATACCATGGGAGGGAGGGCCTGTAAGCCTCCCTCTATAAAAGGAAAGGAAGGAACAGTGGCCGCGGTGCATCGGGCCACCAGAATTGAAAGTAGGGAAAGCCACCAGGCTGAGGAGGAAACCCTTATATCCTCGTAATGGGAGATAATCTCAAATTCCTCCAGGGAAATTTGAACCACTCCGCCGGGGCCCAGGACTTGTTTCTGCAGTCCGTGGCGGAGTGGGGCATACATTTAGCGGTGGCCTGCGAGCCCTATTTTGTCCCCCACACACCTAATTGGGTGGGGGACCTAAATGAAGATGTTGCTGTTCTGTCCAGCGGAAATTGCGGCCCGCCTCTCTCGGCTTTGGAGAGGGGAAATGGCTATGCCGTGGCGGGATGGCGGGACTTCGCAATAATTGGTATCTATTTCTCCCCCAACCGCGGGCTGGCGGAGTTTGAATTGTTCCTGGACTCCGTCGGCGCCGCGGTCCGAAGACAATCGCCGAGACCTGTCATAGTCCTCGGCGACTTTAATGCGAAGTCCCGAGCGTGGGGGAGCTCCGCCACGGATGCCAGAGGCGAGGTCGTCGAAGAGTGGTCCCTACTCGCCGGTCTGTCCCTCCTTAATAGAGGGACCGTCCACACCTGCGTGAGGCAACGGGGTGGGTCTATCGTAGACCTGTCTTTCGCCACCCCCGATGTCACACAGGGTGTGAGTGACTGGAGAGTGGAAGAAGAGGTGGAGACCCTATCGGACCACCGATACATCAGGTTCGAGGTCTCCGCCCTTCAGGGGCCACCGGGGCACCGGCGTGCGAACGGCAGACTCCCAAAATGGGCGCTCGGACGGTTAGATACCGAAATGGTCCGGGAGGCTGCCATAGTGCAGCGCTGGGGTCTTGTGAATGGGCAGAGCAGCATAAATGCGGAGGAGCTCGCAGGCAAATGGAAGAAAAGTTTAATGGCGGTGTGTGATGCGGCGATGCCGAGGGCCCGGCGAGCGCCGCCGCGCCGGCAGGTTTACTGGTGGACGCCCGAGATCGCCGACCTCCGGGTGTCCTGCAATCGTGCGCGGCGCGCCTACGTCCGGTGCCGTCAGCGCAGCAATAGGGACGTCGTTCTTGAGGGTCAGCTGCGAACCGAGTATCGCAGTAGGAAGAAGGGCTTGCAGCTGGCCATCAGCCAGGCCAAGGAGAGGGCTCGCGGGGAGTTGCTTGCGGACCTCGACCGGGATCCATGGGGGCGCACTTACCAACGGGCGCGGAACAAGCTCCGCGCCCATGGCGCTCCCATAATTGAATCAATGGAGCCGGATCTCGTGTCGGGGCTGGTGGTGGAGTTGTTCCCGCGCTCCGTGGGACATGCTCCCCCCACAATGGCTCCCCGGTTGGTGGAGGAGGAGATACCGATACCCCTCGTCACCGACACGGAAATGGATGTTGCCCTCTCCCGCCTTCGTGGTAAGAGGAAAGCGCCTGGACCGGACGGCGTCCCAGGTCTCGTACTCGGCATTGCCTCTGAATATTTAAAGGAGGTCCTCCGGGAGCTGCTAAACAAGTGTTTGCAAACCGGGCAGTTCCCGGAGATCTGGAAGACCGGAAGGTTGTGCCTGTTGCTGAAGGAGGGTCGTCCGATTAGCTCTCCTTCCGCATACAGGCCTCTGGTTCTGCTGGACGAGACGGCCAAGTTGTTTGAGAGAGTGCTCGCGGGTCGTCTTGCTCAGCACCTCGAGGACGTCGGGCCGGGACTGTCGGATGCGCAGTACGGGTTCAGGGCAGGTCGGTCAACAATCGATGCACTGGCCGCCCTGAAGGCCCTCGCCACCACAGCAGTGGCTGAAGGTAAGGTGGTTCTGGCAGTCTCGCTCGACATAAAGAACGCCTTCAACAGCCTTCCTCACGGGACGCTGAAGGAGGCGCTCCGATATCACGAGGTGCCTCCGTATCTTCGGAGGCTGTTGGAGGCGTACCTCGAGGGGAGGTGTGTGCTTTGGGAGGGGGGCGACGGGCGCTTGTACCGCCATCGGGTCGAGTGCGGTGTTCCGCAGGGTTCTGTCCTGGGTCCAATCCTGTGGAACGTCGGGTTTGACTGGCTTCTGCGGGGCCGGCTCCTTGCCGGGATGGGGGTAATTTGTTACGCGGATGATACCCTCATTACGGTGAGGACGTCCGGCTTTGAGGAGGCCGCCCGATTGGCGGAGGTCGGTGTCGCGCTCGTCGTCGACCGGATTAACGCGATGGGCCTGAGGGTCTCGCTGTCGAAGACCGAGGCCCTCCTATTCCATGGTCCACGCCGAGGTCCCCCCCGGGGAGCATGCATCAGTGTCCAGGGGGCTGTCGTGCCGGTGCGGGCCCATATGAAATACCTGGGCCTGCACCTGGATGGTAGACTGAAGTTCGAGGCGCACTTTGCCCAGCTCGCTCCGAGACTTATTAACTCGGCTGCGGCTCTCGGTAGGCTTCTTCCTAATATTGGAGGTCCTGCGTCGTCATGCCGGCGTTTATACGCTGGCATCCTGCGGTCCATGGCACTGTATGGTGCCCCTATCTGGGCGGATTCACTCACCGCCCGCAGTAAGACCCTCCTGCGAAAGTCGCAGAGGGTCATGGCGGTGAGATGCATTAGGGGCTACCGTACGGTGTCCTGGACTGCGGCTACGTTGTTGGCGGGCGACCCGCCTTGGCCGCTTCAGGCTGAGGCGCTGGCGGAAGCCTATCGGTTCCGTGCTGCAGTGCGTACTCGGGATGAGCGAATCTCTGATGGAGAAATGGGCAGAGTAAAGGAAGCGTCTCGAAGGACAGTAATCCGGCGGTGGAGAGGGGACTTGGAGTCCCCCGAAGCGGGGCGTGAAACGGTGGAGGCGATCGCGCCGCATCTCCGCCGCTGGATAAGCAGGAGGCACGGCAGCCTAACCTTCCGGCTGTCGCAGGTGCTCACCGGACATGGGGTTTTTGGTGAGTACCTGCACCGAATCGGTAGAGAAGAGGCCCCTGGATGTCATGAGTGTGGCGCGCCAATCGACAATGCGCGTCACACCCTAGAAGAATGCCCCGCCTGGGGGCCTCAGCGCCACGACCTGTCGGCGGTAATCGGGAGTGATCTGTCGCTGCCAGCTGTAGTATCACAAATGCTGAGCGGCGGCAGGTTCTGGTCAGCCGTTGCCTCATTCTGTGAGGCCTCCGGTTGGTGCAGGTTTTGTCGGGGCACGGTTGCTTCGGCAAATACCTGCACACGATCGCTAGGAGGGAGACGACCCCAGGCTGTCACCACTGCGACTGCGGCGAGGACTCGGCGCAGCACACGCTCGAGTCGTGCCCGGCCTGGGATGTGCAGCGCCGGGAACTCGCTGCAGTCATAGGCGTGGACCTGTCGCTGCCGGCCGTTGCGCGAGCGATGGTTGGCAGTGACAGGGCCTGGACCGCGGTCGCCGCCTTCTGCGAGGCTGTCATCTCGCGGAAGGAGGCGGCGGAGAGGGCCCGGGAGGAATCCTCCTTCGCGGACCCGATTCGCCGCCGGCGCGCGGGGCGGCGTGCGCGCGCTTACCTGCGCCTGATGCCGCCCTAGCCGAGGCTGCGGACGGTGGGGTCGGGGAGTACCCTGCCGTCCGCGGAAGCCTACCGCGAAGGTGTGACGCCCAAGTGCGCGGGGCGTCGCACAAGAGAGGGTGCCCGAAGGGGCTGCCGCCTGCGGATCGCGGAGAAACGACGCGGTTCCCGTGATCCGCCGTAGCAAGGGCGGGTGAGGGCGCACGGTGGGTTTTTAGTGGGTGAGAGCCCCACACTACCCCGTTGTCTCCCCGGGCAGCGGGGTGTGCGGTAGGACATTTTTGCCCACCTAAAATAAAAAAAAAAAAAAAAAAAAAAAAAAGGTTAGGTTAGGTTAGGTTAGGTTAGGTTCTGGGCGGACTCTCTCACCGCCCGCAGTAAGGCCCTCCTGCGAAAGTCGCAGAGGGTCATGGCGGTGAGATGCATTAGGGGCTACCGTACGGTGTCCTGGACTGCGGCTACGTTGTTGGCGGGCGACCCGCCTTGGCCACTTCAGGCTGAGGCGCTGGCAGAAGCCTATCGGTTTCGCGCTGCTGCGCGTACTCGGGGTGAGCGAATCTCTGATGGAGAAATGGGCAGAGTAAAGGAAGCGTCTCGAAGGACAGTGATCCGGCGGTGGAGGGGGGACTTGGAGTCCCCCGAAGCGGGGCGTGAAACAGTGGAGGCGATCGCGCCGCATCTCCGCCGCTGGATAAGCAGAAGGCACGGCAGCCTAACCTTCCGGCTGTCGCAGGTGCTCACCGGACATGGGGTCTTCGGTGGGTACCTGCACCGAATTGGTAGAGAAGAGGCCCCCGGATGCCACGAGTGTGGCGCGCCAATTGATAATGCGCGCCACACCTTAGAAGAATGCCCCGCCTGGGGGCCTCAGCGCCACGACCTGTCGGCGGTAATCGGGAGTGATCTGTCGCTGCCAGCTGTAGTATCACAAATGCTGAGCGGCGGCAGGTTCTGGTCAGCCGTTGCCTCTTTCTGTGAGGCCGTGATGATCCAGAAGGAGGCCGCGGAGCGGGAACGCGAGGCACTCGCACATGCGAACTCGCTCCGCAGGCGGCGGCCAGGGAGGTGGAGGCTGCGCTACGCCCGCCTCCTCCCACCGCCAGGAGTGACGACGGGTCGTGGCCAGTAGCTGGCCATACGCCGGGGGTGCTGGAGTAGAATGTCGTAAGATGACCCTCCAGTACCCCCCACAAAAGGCGTGGTAGGGGCCGCAGTGGTTTTAGTCGGTAGGGCTGCCATGCAAAATTGGGGGCGTGGTGGCGAGCCCGACATACCTCCCGGTGCACCCGGCTGGGGGGATGCGTAAAAGCATTTCCACTGCGTCAAAAAAAAAAAAAAAAAAAAAAAAAAAAAAAAAAAAGGTTAGGTTAGGTTAGGTTGGGGTGCTAATTTGTCCGGTTTACCTCCTAGTGGTGCACCCCGGGCAACGTCGGCAGTCGCCGGCGGCTAAAATTCCGGACAGGACGGGTCTCCGCGTGTCCCTCTGACTCAGCAGAGGGCACGGCGGATAGACCAGGCGTCGGAGTCGGTGGGGCCAGACTGGCTCACCGGGCTCTGGAGAGGGGGGACAGTGGGGCCACAGCGGCCCCCCCCGTCCCAAATCGTAAACCTGAGCGCGTGTCTGTGGTTACGTCTCGCGGGCATACAGGAACGAGGGTCTTGGCTTAATCGCCCGGACCGCGAGGAAGACAACCTCTATAAAAAATTACCCCGAATCTCAAGTTCTGGCGCGCGGCGAGGAGATGCATGGCTGATGGGTAGTTCAGTCTCGAGCGCGGCCCCAGCCAGGGTACCTGCGGACCCCCTGTGTTGGGTTACAAATGTACGCTTACCCGGGTATTGGGAGCTCTGCCCGGGTGGACCTCTTTTCTCCCACACTCGTGGGAATCGTATGGACATTGAAAATTTAAATATATCTTCGACGGAGTCGGGTAATACACCTGACGCCTCAGCCGAAAGGGGTCCGGCTGTAAATACGGCCCCCACAACATCAGCAACACCATTGGTCGCGTCACAACCACCATTGCGTGATGCTAAGGGAAAATTTCGGTCCCGCAAGGGACGTGGAAAGAAAAAGGAGGGAGCTTCGGCGACGGATAGCTCGGCTGCTAATTCAGCTTCCGAGATGTCCGCCGCTGAAGAAGGTGATGGTGCCCTAAGCAGGGCAAATAGTAGAAGGACAGGCAGCTCGACGTCCTTGGCTGCTGTGGACATCGGTGCGGGGCAGATGGAGGTGGACCACCCATCTCGAAAACGCACCATCTCCCGGGGTGGAGGGGCGCCGGATTCGGCGGGCTGCTCTGCCGAGACGCCTCCCCCGAAGGCGCAGTACAGCGGTAGGGGTCGAGGCATCAGTCGACCTGTGGCAGCTCCACTACGTGCCCTATCTGCTAGCAGGGCAGAGGCCTTAGGCCTTAAAAGATTGGAAGCGGAGCAGAACGCCGAGGAGCGCCTGGCGCTTCTAACGGAAAAGCTCCGCCTCCCAGACGAGGGCCAGATAGGGACGGCCCAGGTCGAGGAAAGGGCCCTGAATAGTGTGGCCATAGTAGAGACGGTGGCTGCGGGTTCGCGGAACCTGAAGGGAAATTTCGTGCGTGGCCTCAAAGATGCCGCACACGAAATCACGCTGTCGGTCCAACGCTTGGCAGAGACGAACAAGCGCCTCGAGGCGCAGAATGCTCGTCTTGAGGCACAAAATCAGCGCCTCGACGAGGCTAACCGCTGCCTCGAGGCACGGATGGCAGAATTGGAGCAGGGTCAGGCCGGGTTACGGGTTGAGCTTGGGCTCCCCGCGGCTGCCCCGGTCCCGTCCTCCGCCCAGTCCAGCGTTGGGCAGGAGCTGGAGGACGAAACGGTCCGCGCGATTATTGACCGCATTGCTGCGGTCTTTGGTCCGCGGATAGACGCTCTGGCTGCGAGACTGCCGCCGGAACCGCGCCTGCGGCCGCCACTAGCGGCTGATAAAAGAAGGAGCACAACGCCTGCAGTCCCGGCACCCCTGCCATACCAGGAAGGACAAGTGTCCTTTGCTGCGGCGGCGGCCAAGTCATCGGCGAAGAAAACTCCGGCTTCTGTGGCTGAAACTAAGGCCCAGAAGAAGTCAAAGAAACAGAATAAGGCGGGGCAAGCCTCGAGGGGTCAGCCCCGAGAGGAGTTCCCGCCTCTGCCAAGCGCCGCCGCGCCTCCGCGTTCTGCTGCGCCGCGACAAACGGTCGCACCCTCACGGGCCGCGGTGGTCACACCTCGGGCTCCTGCCCCTGCCCCTGCCACTGCTGCGTCCTCAGACGGGGACTGGCAGGTGGTTGGGCCCCGGCGATCTCGGGCCAAGGGTCGCGGCGCTGCCGCGGAGCGCGAGGTGGCGCCAATTAATCACAGAGGGGAAGCCCCGAAGCCAAGAGCCAAAAAGAAGTCGCGCAAACTCAAGGTGCCGAAGACAGCAGCGGTTGTCATCACGCTGCTGCCTGAGGCCAAGGAAAAGGGCCTGACGTACGAGGCCGTCTTGAAGCGTGCCCGGCGGGAGATAAACGTCTCCGATCTCGGGGACGTCTCCGCTCGCTCCCGCCAAGCCCGGACAGGTGCTCGGATTTTCGAGTACCTGGGGCCAGAGGGCGCCAAGACGGCCGACGCGATGGCCGCGAGGCTGCTGGGCCTGTTCCCAGCTGAGAGTGGTGTCCGGGTCGCCAGACCCGTGAAGTGCGCCGAACTGCGCATTTCCGGGCTGGACGATTCCGTGACGGCGGAAGAGATCCGGGAGGCAATCGCCTCGAAAACCGGGTCTCCCAGCAGCGCCGTCCGGGTGGGCACCATTCGCCCAGGTCCAGGTGGTGTGGGTGCCGTCTGGGCATCGTGCCCTGTCGCGGCGGCCAAAGATTTGGTCGCCGCCGGTAGACTTTTGGTGGGCTGGAGCGCCGCGCGGGTAACCGCGTTGGAGCCCCGGCCTGCCAGGTGTTACAAGTGCATGGCGGTCGGTCACACCCGGCCGCTGTGCACCAACTGCTTCGACTGCAGCGGGCTTTGCTTCCGCTGCGGTCAGGCAGGGCACCAGGCGGCGACCTGTACTGCCACTCCACACTGCCCCGCATGCGCGGCGGGCAACCGCCCCGCCAACCACTGCATGGGGCGGGTGGGGTGCAGGCCTCCGGCCAAGTCAGGCCCCAAGAGGGGGGTGGGCAGCCAATCGGCCCCGGCTGCTCAACCCAGCGCGGCTGGACCGCCGCAGCGCATGGAGGAGGATGTCGTGGTCTAGTTTATGGACCACGATTCTATCCTCCTCCAAGGGAATCTCGGCCGTTCTGCCAGGGCGCAGGACCTCTTCCTGCAATCCATGGCGGAGCGGTCGATCGGTGTTGCCGTAGCTGCGGAGCCCTACATAGTCCCCGATCGCCCCAATTGGGCGGGTAGCGGGGATGGCTCCGTGGCGGTCGTCGGGTCGGCGGCGCCGCATTCCCTGCCCTTGTCAGTCAAAGACAAGGGCACGGGATATGTGGCGGCTGAATGGGGAGGGGTCACGCTGTATGGCGTGTACTTCTCCCCCAATCGTAGTCTGGCGGCTTTCGAGGTCTTCCTGCACAACCTGGAGACCTCGATACGGCGGATGGCACCGAGCCCTGTGCTGGTGCTGGGGGACTTCAACGCCAAATCAACGGCGTGGGGGTCCCCCAGGACGGACGCCCGAGGTGCGGCGGTCCAAGAGTGGGCGGAAGCGGCGGACCTCGTGTTGCTAAACCGAGGGTCCACCCTAACGTGCGTGCGGCGCGGGGGCGGGTCGATAGTGGACCTTTCGTTCGCTAGCCCCAGTGTCGCCGCACGTGTAAGGAGCTGGCGAGTCCTGGAGGAGGTCGAGACCCTATCTGACCACAGATACATTCAGATAGAGGTCTCCCGGACCCTTCAGGGCGCCAGCAGGGGTCACGCGGCGGACAGAACTCCCGCTTTTCCGCGATGGGCTGTGGGTAGGCTCGACCGGGAGCTGCTGGTGGAGGCGGCCATTTTTCAATCTTGGCTGCCTCCCCCCCTGACGGAAGACGTGGGCGCCGAGGCTGGCCGCATTCGCGGCATGCTTACGCAGATCTGCGATGCGGCCATGCCCCGCGTGCGGCGCCCGCCCCGACGGAAGGGGGTCTACTGGTGGTCCCCGGAGCTGGCGGACCTCCGTGCGGCCTGTATTCGTGCCCGGAGGTCCTACACCCGCAGCCGACGTCGCCGAATTCGCGATGAAGAGCGGGAGGGCCGGCTGTATGCGGCGTACAACAGTGCGCGCGCCGCGTTTAAGCTGGCCATCTGTCGCGCCAAAGAAGCGAAAAGGCAGGAGATGCTGGAGGGTCTCGAGCGTGACCCCTGGGGACGCCCGTACCGCGCGGCGCTCAACAAGCTCCGCGCCCAGGGCCCCCCCCTTACGGAGACCCTCCAGCCGGGCTTCCTCTCTGAGGTGGTTGAGGGACTATTCCCTTCACGGGCGGTGCACACGCCCCCGGTCATGGCTCCGCCAGATGACGACCGGGAGGCCGACGACGGGGAGGTACCGCCCGTGACGACGACGGAAATGGGGGCGGCGGCAGCGCGTATGCGGAGAAGCGCCGCCCCCGGGCCGGACGGGGTTCCCGCCCGAGTGCTGGCCCTGGTCCTCGACCACCTAGAGCCCCGCCTCAGGGGACTGTTCGACGCTTGCCTGGTGTCCGGACGGTTCCCTGACTGCTGGAAGGAGGGGAAGCTCGTGCTCCTGCCGAAGCCGGGACGGTCTCCGAATACAGTCGCGGCCTTCAGGCCCATCGTGTTGCTGGACGAGGCGGGCAAACTTCTCGAGCGGGTAGTCGCTGCCCGCATCGTCCGGCACCTAGGTGCGGTCGGCCCCGACCTGTCCGATGCCCAGTTCGGATTTCGGGCGGGTCGGTCTACGGTCGGCGCCATCCTGCGCTTGAAGGCCGCGGCTGCGGAGGCCGTCACCTCGAGGGAAGTGCTGTTGGCGGTGTCGCTCGACATCGCCAACGCCTTCAATAGTCTGCCATTCGGCTGCATCAAGGAGGCACTCCGGTACCATGGAGTGCCCCTCTACCTAAGGCGGCTGGTGGCGGACTACCTCGACGGCCGCAGCGTCCTCTTCGTGGACCGGGAAGGGGACGTTGTAAGGAGGGCTATGTCGTGCGACGTCCCGCAGGGTTCGGTTCTAGGGCCGCTCCTGTGGGACATCGGCTACGACTGGGTCCTCCGTGGCCGGCTCCCCCCCGGGCTGGGCGTAATTTGCTACGCAGACGATACGCTCGTCACAGCCCGGGGCGGGACCCTCGAGGAGGCGGCAACGCTGGCCACCTCAGGAACCGCGGAGGTGGTCAGGCGGATCGAGGCGCTGGGGCTTAGGGTGGCCCTTGAAAAGTCGGAGGCCCTACTCTTCCATGGGCCCCGACGCGGCCCACCCGCCGGCGCCTCGATAACGGTCAACGGTGTGGGCTTTCCAATCCAGGCCCACATCAAGTACCTGGGCCTGGTATTGGATGGACGGTGGCACTTTGACGAGCACTTCCGCCGTCTTGCGCCAAAGCTCGTCGGCACGGCGTCCGCCCTCGGGCGACTGATGCCAAATTTGGGCGGACCGAGTCTCGCGTGTCGACGACTCTACGCGGGGGTAGTACGGTCAATGGCACTGTACGGCGCGCCCGTGTGGGCGGAGTCCCTGGCCGCTCGCAATAGGGCCCTTCTGTGGCGTCCACAGAGGGTCGTAGCGGTCAGGGCAATACGCGGGTACCGCACGGTCTCGTGCGATGCAGCCTGCGCGTTGGCCGGAACCCCCCCTTGGGATCTGGAGGCGGAAGTGCTCGCCGACGTTTATCGGCGGGCGTCGACGGCGCGGGCGGGGGGCAGCCGCCCCTCGCCAAGCGCAATTTCTGCGTGGCGGGAAGATGCCCGCCGCGCCACCGTCCTAAAGTGGAGGTCTCGGCTGGAGACGCCCCGGGCTGGTCTCTGGACCGTGGGGGCGCTCCAGCCGATCTTGGAAGAATGGGCAGGGCGGCAGCACGGGGTCCTCACCTTCCGGTTGGTGCAGGTTTTGTCGGGGCACGGTTGCTTCGGCAAATACCTGCACACGATCGCTAGGAGGGAGACGACCCCAGGCTGTCACCACTGCGACTGCGGCGAGGACTCGGCGCAGCACACGCTCGAGTCGTGCCCGGCCTGGGATGTGCAGCGCCGGGAACTCACTGCAGTCATAGGCGTGGACCTGTCGCTGCCGGCCGTTGCGCGAGCGATGGTTGGCAGTGACAGGGCCTGGACCGCGGTCGCCGCCTTCTGCGAGGCTGTCATCTCGCGGAAGGAGGCGGCGGAGAGGGCCCGGGAGGAATCCTCCTTCGCGGACCCGATTCGCCGCCGGCGCGCGGGGCGGCGTGCGCGCGCTTACCTGCGCCTGATGCCGCCCTAGCCGAGGCTGCGGACGGTGGGGTCGGGGAGTACCCTGCCGTCCGCGGAAGCCTACCGCGAAGGTGTGACGCCCAAGTGCGCGGGGCGTCGCACAAGAGAGGGTGCCCGAAGGGGCTGCCGCTTGCGGATCGCGGAGAAACGACGCGGTTCCCGTGATCCGCCGTAGCAAGGGCGGGTGAGGGCGCACGGTGGGTTTTTAGTGGGTGAGAGCCCCACACTACCCCGTTGTCTCCCCGGGCAGCGGGGTGTGCGGTAGGACATTTTTGCCCACCTAAAAAAAAAAAAAAAAAAAAAGGTTAGGTTAGGTTAGGTTAGGTTAGGTTCTCTCGGTAGGCTTCTTCCCAATACTGGAGGCCCTGGGTCGTCCTGCCGGCGTTTATACGCTGGCATCCTACGGTCCATGGCACTGTATGGTGCCCCTATCTGGGCGGACTCTCTCACCGCCCGCAGTAAGGCCCTCCTGCGAAAGTCGCAGAGGGTCATGGCGGTGAGATGCATTAGGGGCTACCGTACGGTGTCCTGGACTGCGGCTACGTTGTTGGCGGGCGACCCGCCTTGGCCACTTCAGGCTGAGGCGCTGGCAGAAGCCTATCGGTTTCGCGCTGCTGCGCGTACTCGGGGTGAGCGAATCTCTGATGGAGAAATGGGCAGAGTAAAGGAAGCGTCTCGAAGGACAGTGATCCGGCGGTGGAGGGGGGACTTGGAGTCCCCCGAAGCGGGGCGTGAAACAGTGGAGGCGATCGCGCCGCATCTCCGCCGCTGGATAAGCAGAAGGCACGGCAGCCTAACCTTCCGGCTGTCGCAGGTGCTCACCGGACATGGGGTCTTCGGTGGGTACCTGCACCGAATTGGTAGAGAAGAGGCCCCCGGATGCCACGAGTGTGGCGCGCCAATTGATAATGCGCGCCACACCTTAGAAGAATGCCCCGCCTGGGGGCCTCAGCGCCACGACCTGTCGGCGGTAATCGGGAGTGATCTGTCGCTGCCAGCTGTAGTATCACAAATGCTGAGCGGCGGCAGGTTCTGGTCAGCCGTTGCCTCTTTCTGTGAGGCCGTGATGATCCAGAAGGAGGCCGCGGAGCGGGAACGCGAGGCACTCGCACATGCGAACTCGCTCCGCAGGCGGCGGCCAGGGAGGTGGAGGCTGCGCTACGCCCGCCTCCTCCCACCGCCAGGAGTGACGACGGGTCGTGGCCAGTAACTGGCCATACGCCGGGGGTGCTGGAGTAGAATGTCGTAAGATGACCCTCCAGTACCCCCCACAAAAGGCGTGGTAGGGGCCGCAGTGGTTTTAGTCGGTAGGGCTGCCATGCAAAATTGGGGGCGTGGTGGCGAGCCCGACATACCCCCCGGTGCACCCGGCTGGGGGGATGCGTAAAAGCATTTCCACTGCGTCAAAAAAAAAAAAAAAAAAAAAAAAGGTTAGGTTAGGTTAGGTTTGTTTTTTTTTTTTTTTTTTTTTTTTTTTTTTTTTTTTTTTTTTTTTTTCCGAGTACTTTGACTCGGACCGCGAGTTCTCCTCTGATTTGTTGCAGAGACTTGTATGTGCATTATTGGGGACTACTATGGCGGATTTTTTATTTAATGTTTGCCCTTATTTGGGTTTCTAATCGTCTATATTATCTACTTAGCTATCTTACATTTATATACATGGTTCTACTTGTTATATTTCTTACATCTAGTATAAATTTTGTTCATACATTTGTTTACCTTAACTTTCTATTTCAACACATGCGATACATTTTATCATGTTCATTTATTTTGTTGATATTGTTTTCTTGTTCTAGCTTATTTTTGTTTGTTTTGTTTTTATGGTTTTTACATTTCCAATCTTATTCTATTATGACATATTTTTGTTATTTACATGCGATACATTTTATCACTTTTATTTATTTTGTTGACATTGTTTTCTTATTCTAGCTTATTTTTTAGTTGTTTTGTTTTTATGGTTTTTACATTTCCAATCTTATTCTATTATGACATATTTTGTTATTTACATGCGTTACATTTAATCATGTTTATTTATTTTATTATTATAATGTTCTTATTCTAGCTTATTCTTTAGTTATTTTGTTTATGGCTTACATTTCGAGTCTTATTTTACTTATTTTTATCTTATTCTATTCACACTTTTTATTTATTACCATGCGATACATTTGTACGTTTTATTTATTTTGTTACATAATTGTTATTTTTATTGGTTTCCTGCATTTTTTGTTCTTACAGTTTGTTTTGTTGTACTTTCTATCTTATAGCTAGTTGCATATATAATTATATATATATGTCTAACATAAAATTACTAGTTTTTGTTTCTGTGTATAGCCTCTTTGGTAATTTTAATACAGAATTCCAGAAATTTCTCTCTCTTATTATTGTCTTCCAATATTTGACTAGCATTTTCAGTAATTATTTCGGTTTGTATTTCTAATTCAAGGTTGTATCTATGCCTCAAATATTGGGGACACTCAAAGATCAGGTGTATCGCGCTTTCTGGTGTATTTGGGTTGCAGGTGCACGACGGGTCCTCCTTACACTTAAATCTTGTCAGGTATTCGGAGAAACCGCCGTGCCCCGTCATTATTTGTGTGATCAAATTTCCTATTTTTATTTCCTTCAATATTTTATACGCCTTTTTTACGTCTGGAAAATAGAGTTTGGTCACCCCGGCAGTCTCACCCGTTTGATACCTATGATTCCATTCATCAAGAGAGTTCACTCGAATTTCTCTCCTGATGTATGAAATCGGGCATGCGTCGTGCTTTGGCTTCGTTTTAATTGTAAGAGCCGCGTTCTTCGCCAGCTCATCGGCCCTTTCATTTCCCCTCATCCCAGCATGCGCCTTAATCCAATAAAGTGAAATATTTTTGCCCTTGGAAATACATTTTTCCAGGTGGATTCTGGTTCTTACCGCTAGTGGATGAAGGGAGTGATTGTTCGTAACCGTATACAATGCCGCTCGTGAGTCACTCATGATTGCTATTTGCTGGCTACTCATACCAATCACACTTTCGGCTGCACAGCATATTGCCAGCAATTCCGCCTGGTATACGGTACAGAGAGGCGAAAGACTGAGTTTGCAGGCCTTCGTTTCTACGCCGTGTTCCCATATGGTATACGCCGCTCCAACTCGACCCGCAATCCTACTTCCATCGGTGTATATTTCTGTTATGCCGTTGGATTTTTCTCTTAGTTCGCCCTCGTCGTTTATGCTACCGAATCCCCAGCAAATATGTCTAGCCGGGTGGACTGTTTCGGCATATGCGGTCATTGTTTCTATTGGTCTGTCCTCTGGTATTGGCCGTGATATCCCCCTCCTGGCTTTGTATAGTAATGCGTATTCCCTCACACTAATATCCAACGGGAGTATCCCCGCCAATAGCAGAGACGCATTGACCGATACGGTTCTATAAGATTTACAAATCTTCTGGGCAAAAGAACGCTGTAAGGCATTTAGTCTTTTTTGAATGTATTTTTTGTTTGTAGCCGGTGCCCAAGTCGCAGCTGCATACGCTACTATTGGGACGACAGTTGCCTGATATATCGTTCTTATTATGTCTGGGTGGAGGCCCCAACTTGCCCTGGCTGCGCTTGACAGTCCCTTAAATATGTTCGTCGCCTTAATGCAAACATTTGTTGCATGAGCGCCGAACGTTAAGCCACTGTCAATCGTGAGCCCTAAGATTTTTATTTCCTTGGACGTAGCAATGCCCACCCCACCCATGCTCAGGCGTGGTTCGTCATATTTTAATTTATTTGTGACTACCATTGCACAGGTTTTGTGCGGTGCGAATTTTAACTTGTTTGCGACTCCCCACGCCCGAACATACTCGAGGGCCGCATTGCCACGTCCCTGGACTTCCACCGCTGTGTCCCCCGAGAAGACAAGGACCACGTCGTCGGCAAATGCCTGGCAGTAGTCCCCCCTCCCCGTGAGACCCTTGAGCAATGGGTCCAGTAGGGTGTTCCATAATGTGGGGCCGCTAATTGATCCTTGCACACAACCCTTATTGGTACCTTTTACGTACTCGTGGCCAGCGTATCTCAGTTTGATGGATCGTTCATACAGGTAACTAGCTATGAGTTTTCTTAGCGCTTTTGGGCATCCCTCCTCCGCCAGTCGGACTTTAATCGCAGGCCACCATGCACTATCGAAGGCTCCCTCTATGTCTAGTGACACCACTGTGATGAGTTTCTTCTTACGAAGTTGCTCCCTCACATGCGCCACCAGATCATAGAGGGCGTCCTCGGCGCTCCTCTGCGGCATAAAACCATACTGGCGTGGGCTAACCTTTGGCGCCAAGTACCACATCAGCCTCCTGGCCATCATTTTTTCTAGTACCTTCCCTAAGATCGGTAGAAGCCCTATTGGTCTATACGATTTTGGGTTGGTATAGTCGTCTTTGTTTGGTTTTCTGAGCACTATGACGATAGCCGCTTTCCATTTTTTAGGGAAGTGTGCAAGTTCCCAGCATTTGTTATACATCGCTAGGTATAGCTTTGTGTCCCACAGTATCATCCGCGAGCAGATGTCGGCCGTAAGGCCATCCTCACCAGGTGCTTTCTTGGGATTAAAACTCTTCGCGGCCGATATTAATTCACATTCCGTAAATTTTTGCTCTTCGGTTTCTTCTTGATCTATATCGTCCTCAATGTTTGCCTTCTCTCTTATGAATGCATGTTCTGCAGTTTCCCTTTCTTCGGTATCATCTGGGAAGAAGATCCTAGCGAGTTCCCCAGCTGACTCTTTACAACTCAATGTACTGCCATTTATTTTTAAGGGTACATCCTCTTGTCTTTTCGTTGTATTTCTGATCACTCTATAAATCCCTTCCCAGACGCTTTCTCTATCTTGTCTCTCACAGAAAGTTTTCCAACTCCTTACCTGTGCTTTCTTGGCTTCCGTTTCATAAATTTCCTTCACTCTTAAATATTCCTCGACTACTAGTTGTCTTCTGGTGGGAGCAGCGCATCTTATTCTCCTTCTTTTGGTTGTCATTTCTCTCTTCAAACTTTCCAACTCTTTGGACCACCATGGTATGTTGAGCCTTTGCGTTTTTGCCTTCATAGGGATTGTGTCTTCACAAGCTTTAGTTACTATTTCAGTGTGCTTTTCTATAAATTTATCTAATTCTTGTTTATGGTTAATTTTGACTATATTTTCTATATTTATTCCATTTTCTATTTTGAGTTTATCTAGATGAACTTGAAATTGGTTCCAGTTAGCTTTCTTTGTGTTAAATTTTCTTGTCGTTCTATTTATTATGATGCCTTTGGCTGTGCGCAGTTTTACTCGGAATAACATACCATTGTGGTCCGAGCTGGTCAAATCTTCTATCACCTTCCAATCTTCTACTAGATTTAACATATTTTCACTGCAGATTGTCACGTCAACGTAACTGAAGATTCTGCGTCCTCCTCTGATGGTATCAAATGTGGGAATACTCCCCTTATTCAACACTTGAAGGTCAAACTCATCAATCATTGCCATCATATCCTGGCCTCTTCTGTCCATCATAGGGCTCCCCCACCAGATACTTTTCGCATTTGCGTCGCCTCCAGCTATTACTTTCATTGGGCCTACTTCTTTAAGCATTTTTGTCATATGTTGGAGGTACGGTTCGATTGGTGAATCTGGTTCGAAATAATACGAGATGACAAGGATCTCCCATGCATGTGATTGTATCTTCGCCACCGCGATGTTGTCGGTGGTGTATTGGGGACATAGTGTGACCACGATATCATTATCATAAACCGCAATTGCGGCCTTCACGGTTCCCCCGCCGCTGCTTGCATTTTGGAAGATCCTCGCCCCTACATATGTCTTCATTGCCCCTATTCGTCCTATGTATGGTTCCTGCAATAGAGCAATCGCTATATTCCTTTTCTTTGCCTCCAACATAATTTCTGTAGTGGCTAGCTCTTTCCTCTGGAGGTTTGCTTGTGCAACTAGATATGTCTTCGCCTGTGGGTTGCCCGGGACGCCCTTAGCAATAAGACACGGCAGCTCTAGCTATCGTGTCCCATTTTTGTCTGATGGGACACTCGGAGCTATATACCCCGTGTGCCACACTCAGGTGCCCCGCCTTCGTACAGTTTTTGCAGGTTGGCTGGTCCATCCTATCTGGACACTCTGCCCGCAAATGTGGTCCGCCGCAGTGGTTGCACAGGTCAGTCGCCTCTGTGCATAATTTCCTGCCATGCCCAAATGCAAGGCACCTGGTGCATTGCACTAAGGGAGTCTGATCTTCGACCCTTATGTGTTGTAGATTTATGTACACTTTCCCTGCCGTTGTAAGTCGTTGCCATAATTTCGGTGTTACACGGAGAACAACGTGACATTCGTGCTTGTTCCGTGCCTTTCTTCGGTACCTGACTGTCGCGGTTGCTTCCTCCTCAGTCAGATCTCCACTCAGGTGCTTATTCTGGTTTCTCAGGGCTTTTAATATTTGCTCATCTGTGTTATAGTCCAGTAGGTTTTTTAGGATTATTAAAGGGTCTTTACTTTTCGCCTCCTCCATTCTTAATTGTTTGTCCAGTTTTAGTTTTAATTTCGCTTTTTCTAGCTCTTCCTTGCTAGCACAACTGAGGACGATCTTTTGTTCCTTAATTTTCCGGAGGCGATCCACTCTTATCCCACTTTCCCTGGCATCAAGTGCTTCGTTTACTCTTTCTATTACATCTGCACTTGTGTCTTTTTCTGCTTCGGAAGATATTATCACCGAGTGCTTGGCTGCTCCAGGGAATCTTGGTTTCGTTAGTACCTCTGCGTAGGAAGGTTTTGGTTCCATATTTTCCACCTTATTCCCAATTTCCAGAGTTGTTCGTTTTATTTCCTGTATTTCTGCAAGAATTTTTGTATTCTCTTCTTTTGTCACTTGCCTCTCCTCCAGTGATTTCTTGAGTGATTCTACTATCTTAGTTTGTGTTTCCACGAGCAGTCCAAGTCCTTCTATCTTCTCTTCCACTCCCTTTATCGTTGTGTCCATTGCTTTATGCTGTGTGCTGTCTTCCCCAATAGCCAGCAAGTCTCTTTTATTCTTACACTCCATGCATACCCTCTCTTTACATCCCTCCTCTTTCAGTTTCTGCATTGCTATTGCCATCAACTCATTCATGGTTTTTAACTGCGTCACAATCCCCTCCTTTATTACACCCTTCAAGTTGCGAGATTCGCTCATAAGTCTCGTTATCGCTCTACTAGACATCTTGAATTCCTTCTCAACGTCTAAGCTCGCTTGGCTTACAGTTGGTTCGCTCCTTTGTTTGGAGGTTGAGGCCATATGGTGTTTTGTTGCTTGCTTTTTTGGGGGTGAAAACAAGAGCAAAGGTGCGGACGGCCCTTTCGTAGGGCTTTTTTGTGTCTCCAAGTTCTCTAGAGTCCTTTTTGTAAACGCCGGGGATGTTAACTTACCTTCAATTCCCGTTTTACTCCTTTCCCTATCAAAGGCATCTTCCCCTTCACTTACCGTTCTTGTGCGGTTCAGTATCGCCTGTTGATGAATGCCAACAGGTTGTGCTTTAGGTACGGGTGGTTGTCCGGGGGCCTTACCTTCAGTTTCCCTTTCCTTGTGGCTTGGTGTTCTCATCATATTTAGTTTTTAGGAGGTTCGCGGTGTCAATATAACTGTTATACGTGCGTTATAACGCAACTAGTCTGTTTATATATATTGCTACGTTATAGTCAATTTAATCACACAACGCGATAGTCAATACCTTTATTATTACAGGTTTGTGGTCAATAAACCACGTCTTAATATCTAAGCTTATCTAATACACTTATTTGGTCAATAAACCACTATTTCGATGCCTGACACCTAACTAAAGATAGGCGCAAGCCTCGACAGGGGATCCGAGGGGTCTACGTCACACAATATGACGCTTTGTTATGAAAAGAAGAAAAAAGAAGAAAAAAGAAGAAAGGAAGAAAATAAAAGAAGATAAATTTAAATGTGAGTATACGTCCTTTGTAGCCCTTAAGGGGCCAATGTCAACTGTGAAAACCGCAGGTCTCTACGGCTAATATCTTCGGAGATATCGACGCTAGAAAATTGGCCAGAAAACCCTATGGTCGCCAGAATTGGTGTAAAATCGAGATATCTCCTCCGCTATCAGTCGCAGAGTACCCGAGTTTGGGCTTTTCGTGATGGTCTTTCTGTCGTGAACACGATAGTGCCGATTATTTGCTCTTAAAATTTTAGAGTTTGGATTCGCTTCAAACTTGGTCAGTCGATGCTTCAAGTCCTACCAAGAGTCCCCCCGAAAACCCCAACCTTATAGCTAGAAAAATGACGGAGCTATAGCTGTTTAAAAATTTCCAAAATGGCCGCTCAGCTGTCAAAGTCAATCTTTGATGCGAGATATCTCCGGATCCAAGTGCCGCAGAATACCCGAGTTTGGGTTTAACTGGCGTGGAATTGAGTGGTCTATATGTTCCTGACTTCAATTCAGTTCCAAAATTTTACCCCCAAATTTTTGAAAAAGTCCACTGGTACCAATTCCTCTGAATCCCCCCCTTACCGCCAGAAAAACTCCCGTCGCTCTACGATAATTATCTCCAAAGATATGACCCTTTGAAAATTTTCAAAATGGCCGCTATCACTCCGCACATTAACTTAAAACTAAAATATCTCTGGAACTATCAGTCGCAGGATGGTCGAGTTTGGGTTTATATCACTTGGATTTTTGTCCTCTATACTTCTAGATGGTCAAAATCACTAAAAAGAAAATTACCCTCAAACATGTAAATTTATGCAAAAATATTAAAGAATACTACCTCCTGCAACTACCTGTGAAAACCCCGTGTCGCTGCGACCAATAGTTTCGGAGAAAACACAATTTAAAAATTTTCAAGATGGCGATAGTTGGCCAGAAAAAAGCTAATTTCGCTAATTTTAGGTGAAATACCACCGAGTTTGGGCTCTATAGATCTCGAATGGTCTAAATAATGTGATTCTAGAAGAAAATCTATTTAATTTTAATTAGTTTTTGATTTATTAACAATTTTAGTAAAAAATCTATATCTCATGAATTACTGTACCTAAAATTCTGTTTAAGGTGTCAAAATTTTTGATAAATCGAGATCTATTTAACCCTCTCTACAGAATATTAAATTTGTAAGAATTTAATAGGTTTTTTAACAAAAAACAGTTTTTGAAAAAAATTTTCGGATTTTCCTTAATATTTATGAATTTAGTGTCTCTAAAAATCTCAAACTTTACAACTATGTTCTTCTCACTAGCGCGCAGCAGGATTCAGCAAAAACGGTATAGGTTACCGCAATGGTTTAAAAGTTATTTGACTTCAAAGTTTTGACAGATTAAAATTTTTATAATAAAAAGTATTAATGATAAAATTCTTCCAATTGCAAAATTAGTGTCAACATACGTGGCTTCTCCTCTGGTAAAAATTTCAGGCTCCTAGATGCTCTGGATCGCCGACCACGTGCCACGTGGTTTTTTGTTTTTTTGTTGTTTACCCAGCCGTGTGCTTCGTGCGGATGATTGCG